>LOEQ01004052.1:68328-105220 GCA_001685075.1 Bramus lutescens
TTCTAGTCGCTTCTGTGCCTCGGGAGGGCCTGTCTTTTGCCCCTTGAAGGTCCCCGCCCCCCTCCGGCGGTCCCGAGCCACTTGGGCTCCTCCGGGGGTCTCTGCGTTTCTTTTTCTCGCTGCGCTCCAGTTTTGGTGGCGCGTACCCCTCACTTTATCCGTGGCGCAGACACGTAGGTCTTCCACTCCGAGTCAGCTGTGGACCTGGTGCTCAACTGGGTTGGGGCGGGGGGTGAAGTTTTTTTTGGAGGGGCGGGGGATCGCTCCTCCAGACGTGGGTTCGAGGGTATCCACGAAGCAGAGTTACAATCCCCACCCACCTGGTCCGTGGTTTGTCTGTCGCTGAGTCGCGTGGGGATCGCCCACCCAAAGATCGAGAGCGGGAGAGCTCTGAGCGAGGCCTGCACCCTCTCTGCCCCCAGAGGAAGGACACGCAGCCACATTTATGGTTCATCAGAGATAAAGTCCCTGCTCAGGCCTCTCAGGGCACTTAAGAGCCTCCCAGCTTCGAATGTCAGTGAATCTAAGACTCACACACACACACACACACACACACACACACACACACAGTGTGTGTGTGTTCCTAGTGACAGTAGACGGGCATTGTCTCTGAAGGAGTTATAGATGCTCATGCTAAGAGCCCTGCCGTTTGTCAATATTTTGACATGTGAAGGATTGGTTTGGAGAAAGAAAATCTAATTACAAGGTTATAGTGAAGACTTGTTCCTGCCGTGTCCCCTAATGCCTTGGAGGTGTTCAAGATTTTGTGTTGGGGTTCTTACATGGCTTCCTTACTGTTTCTGAGGTGCCCTTATATCCCATTGTGTTTTTATATTCATCATTAGGCCCTCCCCAGCTTTCGTGTCCTGTTTGGTTTTTGTTCTGGTTTTTGAATCAGAGTCTTGCCTTGTCTCAGACTGGCTTGGAACTCATTATTTAGGGGCTCTCTCTCTCATGCCTCAGTCTCTATACTGCTTGAGTGTGCCCGTTACCCCAGATGAGCATTTTCTTTATGTTTTTCAGCCATTTGGGTCCTTTCCCCATTGCCCATCGTTGACACTCTTGTATAATGTTGGTTCCAACCATGTCTTTGAGGCTGAAGCCCTTATCTGCCTGGTCCAGTTCTTGGACGAGCACTTTCTTCAGACCGCTGTGGCCCAGTCTCTGCTTCCTCCAGAACCCCATACATCTGCTCCTTCCTTTCCATTTTCATCCACTTATTGCTCTTCCGGGCCATGGTCTCTGTACTCTCTCCTTCAGCCTCAGTCTCTTATCCTCCTTTCCATGGCCGCTTTTGTTCTGGAAGTTTCTCTGTCGTCTTCATTTGGAGTTTTTTTGGTTTTGTTTTTTTTCCTCCCCTCGGTTTTGTTTTTTTTTTTTCGTATCCTATTTTAAGTTTGTCTCTATCACAAGTTAGAGGCCATTGTCACTGAATCTAAAGATAGGAAGGGGCTTTTTTTCTTCTTCCAAACTTTCCCATATTACCAGTTTTCTCAAGGTTGTTCTGGTCAGGGTTTTTGTTTGTTAGTGCCGACTACAGGGTAAGGTCACTAGGATGGTAAGGTCACTGGGTGCCTACCTAGTGGTATTGGAAAGCTGAGAACTGGATGGTAGGTTTCTTCTACGTATCCCAGAGAACGTTCTGGATGCAGAGGGGGAGCCATAGAATTATGGTAATAGTAATCACTAGTGGACAGACCATCTCTCAACAGGCACAGTGACGTGTGTGGCCATCAGAGGGACAGCCACATGGAGAGCCGATTGGTTCTTTGAGGGACTAATGGTGCCACTTCGAGCCAATGAGCTTGTGTACTCACCAGGGCCTTCTAAACACATGGGGTGGGGCTGGTGGGGCTTTGCCTGTTGCTCTAACAGCGGTGTGGCTGTGGTGGGCCTTCAGGGCCACCTTGTCAGCTGAAAATCATCAGACCACGGTGTGGTGAATGAGTCAGGATGGAAGAGGTACCACTTGGCTGTCCTGGTAAATGTGGTGAAAAGATGGAAGGTTAAAGAGAATCTTATTTGCCATTAGATGCTACAAGCCATTGAGAAAAGAAATACATGATTAAAAATAGATTTCTGGAAATTCTTTTAAAATCTTGTGAAGAGTATAATTTTCCTTAAAAGGGGTAATACACCATGGTTTTAAAAGCATAGTTTTCCTCTGTGGAAGGCTTAGAGTTAAAACCCACGTAGATCTTGATACGCAGCCTAAATTTGGCATCAGGAAATGGGAAATTGCATCTTTAAGCAGAGTACAATCAAAAATGAATTACAATAAATCCTATATAATTGCATAGGTCATTCTCTTTAATGAGATTTTATTAACCTGACTGTCAAGCTTTTGAGTCAGGCAGATATTTTATCTTCTTCAACTGATAAAAGTGTCAGCCATAAACCACCATATAAATATTCATAAATCTACACATCTGTGGCAGCCTATCAGCATCATTCTTTTGGACATTAAAAGCATTCTAATTACTTTCTGTCTAGCAGAGCTGAAATGCTGCCTGTTATAGTATGTGCTTGGCAGGCATGATTGCTTTTGTTTGCCATCACAAATAGCAGCATCCTATTTTATATACCGATGGTCCAGAAAATATTCAGGGATTGACTGAGCAGGATGAATATTAGGAAGCGCCACCTGCTTTTGATAGCACCGAGTATATTAACTCATCTGTTAATTTTTGACACATCATTGATTTATTTATTTAGAAAAATTGCATCCTGTTTTGCTGTGTTGATGTTTGCCATTATGGAAAAAAAATTGGCTGGCATTTTTTTTTAAGGCATCCTTCATTGATTTAAGACGAGGGTGCTGTTTTCCAAGACGCTTTAATTTTCTAACTCTATCTCCTGTACCATACCATGTAGGCCTCTTAAAAAAGAAGTTAATCTTTTAAGGGGAGCCTCTATTTTGAGCTAGTTGGAAGTCCTTTGGTAGATGTAATGGGTGGGTAACATAATAGGTCTCTAAAAATTTCCTGCTACATCTTTAATATTAACATATTTTACCCTTGACTGAGCTAAAATCAAAAGGTTGCCACTAATCTTCAGTGCTGTGATCTCCCTCCCAGAGACGGGATTCTCTTGAGGGGTGGGCTGTGATGGGCCCATTCTGAGCACAGCTTGCCCTATGCAGAAGGCCATCAGAGTAGAGAAGAGGCAATGTTTGAGTGCCTGCTTCCCATCCCCTCTCAGTCACTTATCAAATTGAGGATGGATTAAAACCACATAGGTGCAGAAGAATTTCAAGAAGTGAAAATCTTAATAAAAAAAATAGTAATAGCCATGAGTTTAGACTTGAGAAGCAGGGTGGGCACAATATAGAGCACAATTTCATCTCTCAGTAGGCATACAATAAAGCATGCTAAGTTAGCGGTCATTCGGAGGGCTTTGAAATTGTGATTTATTAACTTGTGGGGAAGTTAGGGATAGGTAGTTTTAAAGTCCCTTTGTAGACTGTAGATTTTTGTGTTTCCCTGCTATCCCCTGCAGGTGAGGCACTCTATGACAAGAGGTTTTAAGAAAAGTTAGGAAAAATCCATGTTTATGTTTTGCTCGGTTAAGACAGTCGTATTCATAGGAAACAGAACATTTCTCCATTTCTTAGCGGAAAGGGACTTGCACAGTTCCTGCATTTCTGACTGTAGTCTGTCCAGAAAGCTAAAGTATTGCTGATTGTGGTGCATATAAAATGGAAGAGTTGCACCCCCCCCCAAGCAATGGGGATATTTTTATCACACTCTTTTGTATTTTGGTGTTAAAATATACTGCCCAGATATTTTAAGGTTTTGAAAAGAGGGAAAATTCAACCTTACACGTTTACAGTTGCCGTTCTTCTATAGATCAGCTCTGAGAGCAAATTCAAAGAGATGCCTTTTCAAGTCAAGCAAGAACCGTTTGGTGATCATTGCAATTCTCTGATGTTCTGAGTGCACTTTAATAGATTATCTTTATAATGTAATACATTACATAACGATTTTTTTTCTCAGCATGTTATGAGTTTATCCTTCAATTAAGAAAACAAATCACGCTTGTCCCTAAGTCAGATTTTTTCCTCTTGAAATCCATGCTGTAATGTGATTCATCTATGATTAAAGCTGCCCAGTGTTTGGTAGGACACTGAACAAATGTCTTTGAGCAGCTCTTTCTACACAGTTCCCTTTAAGCCTTTCCTTCTGCGGCCGTACCTTTTGTCAAGGTTATGTTAGAGGTGTGTGGGCTGTAAGTCGGTGGGCCTGCATGATTAAAATGCACACAGTAAATACAACTTAAGGTCTTGTGTGGGATTATAGGATTAAATTGATGGCAACTGCTCCTGTGCTAGAATGGAGCATTCCTAGTCAATACCATCCTTTGATTTCACTAATGAAAGAACAAAATAATGAAGTAAAATGACAAGAGTGGAACACCCCTCCGCTTGTGTGGTTCAGCAGTTCACCTCCTAGTGTGGTGTAGGTCAGTAAAGAAACGGCACCCAGGGATCTGTAGGACTTAGGTACAGATAACGACTCCGCACCCTCATCAGTGACCAGGTTTATGTTCAGGATTTAAACTGACCCATGGTGTTCTGTCAGCTCACTGGTATTTTCACTGAGACGTCCACACTTCTGAGCTTTTAACTCAGGTGAGAGGGAACCTTCTGAGAGGTTTGTGGAAGGATTCCTGGGTCTTGACCTTGTCACAGGAGAATCTAAGGAAGGGCAGGGTAGTAATAGGAAGTAGACTGGAGAGATGGTTCATTGGGTGGCAAGTGGGAGCACCCCAGTTTCAGCTTTGTAGAGCCCAGGGAAAGGCAAGTGCTGTAACCTGTCTGTAATCCTGGCGCCCTATATAACAAGATAGACAGCAACAGGAGAGCTTCCGGGTGGTGTTGGGTGAGGCTGGTACATGCAGTGGTGACAGTGTTCAAACACGCTAAAAGTGCTGGCACCTGAGATATCCTCTGACCTTTACAGGGGGCGGGGGCAGAGTTCAATGTTGGGTGTCTTCAGTTGTCCCCTCCTGTTTTGTTTTGAGAACTTATGGGTATATACAAATATGATCACATCTACCCCCATTACCTCCTCCCAGCTCCTGCCTGTATCCTGATCCCATGTGTATCTCCCCACCAAATGTCTTCTTTTTTTTAAATAACCCACTAAGTCCAGTATCACAGTCCATATGTGCATGGCGGTACGGTAGCTCACTGGAGAATGGGCAATATACTAGTGTCCACCCCCCAAAATTATCCTCTGTCAGCTATCAACTGCCGATAGCTTCTCAGTTAAGGATGGGGCTTTTGAGTCAGGCAGTTTCTATACAGACAGCCACCCCATTTTCTTGAGGCAGGGCCCCTCACCTGGCACTGACTGTTTAGTTAATACTAGTTGGTCAGTAAGCTCCAGATATCTTCTGTCTGTGTGCTGGGGCTGGGATTGTAGACATTTGCTGCCCCACTGGCTTTTTATGTAAGTGCTCAAAATGGAACCCAGCTCCTCATGCTTGTGCAGCAAGCTCTTCAGTCATGAGCTAGCGCCCCAGCATCTCATTGATTAGACCTTAGGCGAGGCTGGGTGGCTGGCAGGCCAGGGAGCCCCAGGGCAACCCTCTGTCTCAGTCTTCCAGTGCTGGGATTCCAAGCATATCCCCCCATCCATCTTTTTATATGGTTGCTGGAGATGGAGCGTGGGTCCTTGTGTTTGCATGACAACCACTTCACCTACTGGTCTGTTTGATCAGTGGGTATATATTGAGCCATTCTTCAGTGGATATATTTGAAGCACTAATAGAGTCTCCAGACCAGTGTAGTCTGTAATCCTCTCCTGGACAGAAATGTTTTAGCCCAGAATTCCCCCAGAATGGTAGCATTGTTCAGACTTGGGGGATGGGATACTTCATGTGTATTGGGGGCACTGCTGGGGTTTCTTTATGTCTTCCAATTAAGTAATTGAAACGGGACATTTGAACCGCCCTTTCCCAGTACCTACTTACTTCATAAAAATGTGCTAAGAAAAAAACATGGCAGAACATTGACTACTGAATGGAAGTCTCTTGTTGTCCATGTCCCGTGTTGTCTCCCCCATCCCCACGGCCCCATTTTTTTCCTGAGGAGGGACCTCACTGTGCAACCCAGGCTGATCTCCCACTCCTGTGTTTAAATGTTCAGCCTCCCAAGTAGCTGGGGCGGCATCTGTACCACAGCTCATGGACAGCACAGAATTGTGTTTTCATTCACCATACATGCTGAGTTTCTTGATGCTTTCTACTACATCCGTTGTTTCTACCCCAAAGAAGACCTCAAACATCTCACTATTTTTCACTTAAAAGAACCTTATTTTTCTTTCCCCGACCAAATAAAACAAAAATATGTAGCCAGTGTCTTCCAAGAAAGCCAGTAGCAAGCTACATTTTTATGATAAATAAGAATTTGTAGCCCCTGAATTCTCCAGTGTTTTGTTTGTGACCATTAATCTGGGTAAGGGGAAGAAGAAATCTGAAGGATCCTCGTCCCGCTGAATAAGGACTGAACAGTGTCACTCGGTATTAGTGAGATCTATCTCTGTGGTGACGAGCAGGAGGAGGAGCCACCTGTTTCTGCACATTAAGATGCATTGGACAACATTATAATGCTTTCAGGATTTGAGAGAGATTTTTTCCCTTTGTCTCTAGCAAGGTGGTTGGTTTCTCTTCACTTTTTACTTTCCGCTGCTTGATAGTGTGCTTAGATCAGGTATGGGGCTTCATGGTACCCACACTTTCTGCCCCTGTAGGAGATATGACAGTCCAGTGTAAATGGCTCTGAGAAGAGGAAGTCCCTTTTCAGATGGTGCTGCCCCATCACTCTAAACCCTGGCCTTGACAAGAACTCCAGATTAGGAAGACTGTTGAGTGCTGGTGTCTGGTGACCATTGGTATCACATTCATTCTCTGCTGTAGAGCCTTGTGTTACCTTAGGTTCCTAGGGAGCTCTTCACAAGGACTAATCTCTCCTCTACAGCTTGCATCCATGAGCTGCGTGGTTGTAACAGGGATTGTATCAGCTGATGAATAGCAAGGGCAGGAGGGCACTCCAGAAATAGCAGTAATGATTGCAGGAAGGCCTCCTATCAATGAGGAACCGAGTCTGCAGTGGCTGGCTCAATTCATTAGAGTGAGGATATTAATGAAGCCAAAGGTGTGAGCTCAGCCCTGAGCAGGCCAGAGAGGGACATCTCCATCAGTTCCCAGCCTTTTCTCAGAATTAAGGGTTGGAGCGGCCCCGGGACCTACTGGTCACAGAACAATAGGGAGCTGTGTGTCCTTTCTGTGGTGGGTTCACTGGGCCTTTTGTGTGGGAAGATTAAGCCGGAAATGGAGGGCTTTGCTTCTTCCATGCCTGGCTGTTGGTCACTGATGTCTCTTTCTCGTTTCATTCCAGAGAGCCGGATGATCTTGGATGCCTTTGCCCAGCAGTGCAGTCGTGTTCTTAGTCTCTTAAATTGTGGAGGAAAACTTCTGGACTCCAGCCATTCTCAGTCCATGATTTCTTGTGTCAAGCAGGAAGGCTCTGGTTATAACGAAAGACAGGACCAGTGTCACATTGCAAAAGGGGTACAGAGCCAGACCCCTGACAACATAGACATAGAAATGCAATATATGCAAAGAAAACAACAAACTTCTGCCTTTTTGAGAGTGTTCACTGACTCACTCCAAAATTACCTGCTCTCTGGGAGCTTCCCGACTCCGAACACCTCATCAGTCAGTGAGTATGGCCACCTGGCTGATGTGGACCCTCTCTCAACCTCCCCGGTGCATACATTAGGTGGCTGGACCTCCCCGGCGACGTCTGAGTCCCATGGTCACCCATCCTCCTCTACGCTGCCGGAGGAGGAAGAAGAGGAGGAAGAGGAAGGCTACTGTCCTCGATGCCAAGAGCTGGAGCAGGAGGTTATCTCATTGCAGCAAGAAAATGAAGAGCTCAGAAGGAAGTTAGAAAGCATTCCAGGTATGCAGCCACACTTGGAGCAGACAATGGCAACTCAGATCCATAGTTGTCTTGACTGCCCCTATGTGGTGTGTGTGTGTGTGCAGCTTCAGTGATGGGAATTGGGCCAGGATGTTGAAAAGTTGGAAAAGCAAGGTGTGTAAGATGTCCTTGGATTACCCAATCCAGGCAGAAATTCCAGGACAAGCGCTAACCTGTCTTGTCTGTGTTAAGCTGCGCGTTTTTAGGTCAAGCCTTGAGCCCATGGATGTCTCTATTGACACATAAGTAATTCCTTGGCATGCAATGCTGTGGCATTGCTGTGCATCAACTGTTGGGAATCCGAGAGTCCTTGGAAAGTGGTCTGTATTTAACATGACTTTTGTGTCCCCTGGTGCAGATGTGAATGAAACCGTCTTTGTGTGAGCAGGACTCGGTCCTGAGGAAAGGACGGGTCTTTTCTGTTCAGCCGTTTCTCTGGCCTTGCTTGACAACTAAGTTTCAGCTAGCTGTCTCTTTAGTGTCCAGCCCCCTCCTCCCAAAGTTCATTTAGAAATTGTAAACTAATAGGTCAAAGATAAACCATTAATCAAACTGTTTGTGCCCCTGGTGTGAGGAAATCCCTAACTCTTAAACACCTTCCACTTTCTTAGCAGTAGAGTTGGAGTTTTCCTAGGACAGGACCTCTGAATTTTTGTTGTTACTGCTATTTCCTCTGCTATTAAGGAAAGTTCACATGGACTGTAGAGATGACTCTACACTGGCTGCTCTTCCAGAGGACTTGAGTTCAGTTCCCAGCGCCTACATGATAGCTCACAATTGTCTGTAACTTCAGCTCCAAGGGATCTGACACCCTCATCCAGATATACATGCAGGCAAACCAATGCATGAAATAAAAGTAAATCATTTAAAAGTTCTTTTTAAAAAGGAAAAGTACTAATTTCACTTGTATCTTTGAACTCATCCCTGTGTGATTGGGATTGACAGCAGGCTTATTAGTTAGAACAAGACCTGTTTTCATCACTGGCCCTTTAAAGATGATAAAGGCAGGGCCACATCCCCACAGTCATCATCACATTTATGTTAACTCTGTACTTAAAAGAAATTGGTCTTCTGTTTAAGCCTGGCTGTGTGTGTGTGTGTGTGTGCGCGCACGCATCATGTTATTGGTAGCTCATGTAGAAATGGGGAAACACTTTTTAAAAAAAGGCCCTATCTGTTCATTAGGACACATAGGACGGAAAATCAGAAGCAGATGTTACAATTTCCCTAACCATAGCCATGTATGGTGATCCATACCTGTATTACCAGATCTTGAGAGGCAGAGCCAGGAAGATCAGGAATTCAGGGTCATCCTTGGCTACCGATATTTGAGGCCAGCATGAGCTACATAAAACCTATCTCAAAAACAAACACATACACGAATGCATAGAGTTGCCAAATTAAAAATCCCTTCCCATGTTTTGTTCAGAGGTTGGTTGGGCTCAGGACGTCATGGAATCTGACTCTGTGTCTCGAAAGGACAGACAGGAGAAGTAAATCTGCTTGGTGTGCTTCAGCCAGGCTGTCAGGCCTTCGGGAACACCCTAGGCGAGTCTAGAAAACTGCTTAGACCACACTGTTCATTGTCTGCTCACATCAGGGAGGGGTGGTCATAGCACCACCGTGATTTTACATTTTGCCAGCCCTGCAGATAATGGCCTATTCAGTGTAAGTTTACTTCCAGCATTTATCTTATTCCCATTCCTCCTCAGGGCAGGAGAGAGATAGGCAGCTGCAGAGACTGACAGCAGCCATTCACAACCATAGCCGGAGGCTTCTGCTGGTTTACTAGCAGCTCTTAGCGGCCCTCCTTGGCCACTTCCTGTGTAACAAGTTCCAGAGTGTAGGAAGAAGACACAAATGTCCAGAATATTACTAATTCCGAGTCCTAAATATGTGGAAGTGTTCCTGACATAGCATATATTTGGGGTTCAGCCAGGCCAGGTGCTGGTGTCAGGGATAACTCATGGGTGGCCTGATCTAGTCACTAACTTCCCAGAAAGGCGAAAATGCTGTACTCGCTTGAGCACTCTTGATCAGATCTTGAATGACATTGAAGTAGTCTAATGATCAGTAGAGTTACTGTGGATACCCTGGGCTTGTTGAGGAATTTTCCGTGAACCTTGAACCGACAGCCATTTCACATAGGACTGTGGTTACGAGGGCTGGGCATGGCGGCACACATCAGCACCAGCACTGCAGCAGAAGCAGGAGGATCAGGTGTTCAGGGCCTTCTTCAACTACAGAGCAAGTTCAAGGCTATCATGGTCTAGGTGAGACCCCCGTCTTCATTATGTCTGGAAACCCGGCAATACACATGAAGATTCAAGGGATGAATTATGCACAGATGAAAACAGTGTAAAATGGAAAACACCCAAGCTAATTAGTGATTACCTGTCAAATGTCACTGTCAAAGGAAAGAGATTGAAAGTGTCACCTGAAGATGGACATTTGACCAAAGAGCAAAGTGAGGCATGGTCCTTGCCTTTCTCCGAGCCTCCTTTGGGTGAACAAGTTGGGGGATCATTCAAGAATCCATTCTTGACCTTAGTGACTGAAGTTTTAGGAAAACTTGCCCCTAGACACCCACTTAAAGAAGAGTACAGTAAGGGATAGACTGGTTCAATGTGTGTTACCAGGCAGTAACTGTATTTGTCCCTGCTCTCTAATGGGCTCAGGGTACCCCACTGTCCTAGAGACAGTACATTCCCATTGGAAGACCTGGGGCTGTCTTGTAACATCTACCCTATTTGACAGTCAGTTTGTCACAGCCGGACAGACAGGTACAGAGGAGAAGGCAGCATCCAGAAGTCAGGAGAGAGAATTTTAGGAAGATTGAGATCAATTGATTAAGTGCTGCAGACCACCCAATGGGAACCCAAGTGTCTTCAGGTTCTCCTGAGGGTACTGCTGGGAACATGAATGGAGGGTCCTGCTTCATTTTTTCCCCTGAAGTAAAGCCGGGACCAGATGCAAACTGAAGGGGGCTAGCCCATCAGGGCACAAGGAAAATGATTCACTTGGGTGGTCACGAGAGGGAAGGGAAGGTGTTAGGTCTAACCTAAAGCAGGTTGGGGAGGGCCTTTTACTAGTGCTGTGTGTTGCTGGTGAAGTGTCTGCTAGCCTTAAGCTGAGAGGCAGTCTTACACTCAGAGGTCCTTTCGGAGGTCAACAGTTCACCTCAAGGAAGTGACATTGGCACTTTTCCTTTTGTATTGTATCATTCTGCTAGAAATTTGGAATTTGTCAAATTTCTTCAATTTTTTAGTAAGAGATAAAAACAGGCTAAAAAGAATCAGCTAAAATAACTGAATAAATAAAGCCACTTGGACAAGGAGTATAGTTCTTGGGAGGTAATTAGAAAGCAGTAGTGGGTGGAGTTTCTCAAAGAGGGGGGTCAGGTGGGGTATCATCTAATGAGCTCCCAGTCACAGTAATTGAGAATACGCACGGGAATTATTATAAAAAGTATAGATATTAAAATAAGAAAACCTGTGGGGGATTTGTTTGGTTTGTGTGTGTGTGTGTGTGTTTTGTTTGTTGGTGGTGGTGTGTATGTGTGTGTGGTTTATAGACGGTCTCCTGGTTCTCAGGCTGGCTACCAGTTCACTGTGTAGCCACTGATAGCTTTGAACTCCTTCCTGCTGCCCCTGAAGTACTAGGGGGTGGTTACAGGGTTGTTTGCTCCTCTGCCCAGTTAAAGTGGCACTTTAATGTATTTACTGACATGGCTCTCCTTGTATATCCCTGGCTGGCCACTTGCTCTGTAGACCAGGCTGGCCTTGAACTCAGATTTGCCTGCTTCTGACTGAGGTGTGCTGGGATTAAAAGGTATGCGCCACCATGCCTAGTTTTCTATTTTTGTTCTCTGCATATTTGATTATTTAAGACTCCGCACGTAGGCTAGATCAGACGGGCTGGAAAGATGACTCCGTTGTGGGGAGTACTCACTGCTCTTCCATAAGACCCGGGTTTGGTCCCTGGCACCCACATGGCAGCTCACAACCAAGTATAACTGCTGTTCCAGGGGATTGGACTCCCTGTTCTAGCCTTCATGGGCACCAGGAACACATGTGGTACACACAAGGAAGGCAAACACATACAAAATAAAAATTAAGAGCAGACTATATCAGACATGAATAATGCTTCACTTTCCTTGGCCTCTTTTTCTGTTGCTGTAGTCATGTCATTCCCGTGTCGCAGTGAACACGGAGTGTGCGTGTCTTCACAGGTGGTGATTTTATCTGCATCGTGAGGACAGTACTCATCCTCACCAACAGTAAACTAGGATTGCCTTTCTCCACCCCCTTGTCAGACATAGTTGGTATCTTTTGACTCTATGATATCTGTTCCAAGGGTTCTGAGATGGCCTGACAGTGTTGTCTAGTTTTGCTTTCCTTGTTAATGATCTCTGAGCACCTGTCATTGACTGCATTTGAGATATTTTTAAGTTTTTGGAGAAATATGTATTGTGTCCCCCACTTGCCCATCCTCTTTGAAACAGTCTCTCTTCTGAACCTCAACCCCCCAATTCCTGAGATAATATATGTGTGCTGCTGTGCCTGGCTCTTGCCTGTATTGTGTGGAAGGGGTGGGGTGGAGAAGGGAGAGAGGGAGGGCCTCTCACTGGCCTGGAGTTCATATTTAGGCTAGGCTGGCCAGTCCACCAGCCCAGGGATCCTTCTTAGGATACCGCATCTAGCCTTTTACATGGGTGCCAGAGCTAGAGCCAGGTCCTCGTGTCTATAAGGAAAATGTTTTATTGGCTGAGCCACCTCCTCTGGTAGGAATTTTATAGTTTCTTCTCTTATATTTAGGTCTCCTCTGTAGTTTTTAATATTTATGGTCTTATATGAATTAGTGGTTGATTTTTGTTTATGATAAAAGTTTTCAGTCTTAATTTTTTTTGCATGTGAAATTTCAGTTTCCGGGGCTGGAGAGATGGCTCAGAAGTTAAGAATACTTGGTGCTCTTGCAGAGAACCCAGGTTCGGGGCCCAACCCCCTCTTGAGCTGCAGCAGCCAGTACAGACATCGCAGCTGCTTGTCCTTGTTCACCCAGGTGCATACACGTGTGCAAAATAAAAATAAATAAATCTTTGAAAAATACAAAAGAAAATTTAGTTTTTCCCAGTATTAATATTGTTAGTATTTTTATAAAAATCTCTATTTCTGCCCGGCATGATGGAACACACCTTTAATTCCAACCCTGGAGAAGCAGAGGCAGATGGACCTCTTTTAGTTCAAGGCCAGCCTGATCTACATAGAGAGATCCAGGCCAGCCGAGGCTTCATAGTGAGATCCTGTCTTTATGTGAAAAAAAAAATAAAAACCCACTTTTGTCTTTTTGAGAGAAGGTTTTAGTATGTATAGCTCTGAAATTTCTGATCTTTCTGCCTTCCCTTGCCGGTGGCTAGGCCTATAGGCACAGAAGTTCTATCATTTTGGTTTATTCTAACTGTGGGCCCCCATCAGCCATCCTTTTCATCTTACAGACAAGGAAGTTGGGGCACAGATGGGAGAGCAGCTGTGGGTGAAGATTTACTTTGTCCAAGCTTTCTGACTCAGTGTCCAGCCTGCAGAGTCCTCACTGTCAGGGTAGCTGTACTGTCTGACCGCCACGTGATCCTGAATTAGCCAGTGGGTTAGTGAGCATGGTAATGGCTTTACTTCTGGCAGAAACCCAGAGCTTAGGCCTCCGCGAGCCTTCAGCTAGTAAGTGTAGCCTTGTTTCTTTCATGCTCTGGGTGTCGGCACTTCAGCACTACAGTGGAAGGCCATTTTAAAAATGAATTCCCAAACAGAAATATAAGGAACATTTCTAAATAAACCGTGACAGAGGCACTTCTTTCCAGCATAAGAACTGGAGCAAGGCGATCACAGCTGGGACATTTGTCAGATGACTCAAATTCCAAACTTCTTTGCGCAAGTCTGCAAATGGCTTGCAAAAGTTCTGGTTTGGGGAGTTCCACGCATACCTTAGCAAGCACACAAACTTGTGAATACAGAATCCAAGAGGGAGCCAGGAATCCCTGAGCTGCAGATACAGAGCTAACCCCACTAGTTCCCTGTATCCTTAAACGGGTAAACAGCACTACCAGTTAGAGGAGTGCATCCTAAGTTTCTGAGAGTGGCTGCAGCCGTAGAGTCATACTGCTTGCTACCTGTGACTCTGACGGTCGTTTTCCCGTTCTGAACCGCGGTCTCCCCTTCTCTAAAGCACAGTTAACAATGTTATAGGAATATGAAGTGTTAAATTCAGTAAGCCTCCCCTTGAACACGTAGTATCACCTCTAAGAAAAATTGTTCCTGAGGTCGGAGAGATGGCTCAGCAGTTGAGAGCACTTCTCTTCCAGAGGACCCAGATTCAGTTCCCAGAACCCACATGGTAGCCCACAAACATCCATAACTCCAGTTCCAGGGGGTGCAGGATCCTCTTCTAACTTACGTAGGCACCAGGTGTGCACATGGTGTACATACACACAAGCAGGCAAAACGCTCAGACAGATAGATACATTAAATCCTAGAAGAAGAAAGAAAACTCGTTTCTAGATGTTGGTAGAGTATGCCTGAAATCCAGATGTCAAAAAGACTGAGGCAGGAGAGTCCAAGCCCCAAGACTCTTGTGGGATGTGTAGCGAATTCCCACCTTAACCAAAAAGAAAGAAGAGTTTGATGTTTGTGTGCCGCGCAGTGCAGAGACTGGAAGTGTTTTCCAGAGGGTAAGCAGTGTCTGACTTCAGAAAGAGGCCAGTGAGCCTGAAGTTTGTGTCTGCAACTTATAGTCTTCACTTCTGGGGTCCTGTTTGAGGGGCATAGGGTTCTGTGACTACCTGTGTAGCTGAAGGTGATGATGTTGAATTCCTGGCCCTCCTGCCTGCTTCTTACAAGAGTTGAGATTACAGGCCAGGCACCACTGTGCTTGGCTTTCTTCCTTCCTGAACAGCTTTGGAGACTTTTCACCCCTCAGTGCCCACAGTATTCCAAGTGACCAACTTCACTAAACAGATGTGACTTTTGGGTAACCAGACACTTTATCTGACCCCTGTTCTTCCTACCCCCAAATACACTGTCCTCTTGAGACGCCTCTATGCATTCTTCAGTACCCAGTTGAAGCAAGACACTACCGTGAGAGAGCCTTCCTAACCTCCCAGCAGGCACACACACAGTGCATACCTCTGCTCAAGTTGTTCTCAAGCCTGTGTTTACCCTGAGTAGTCTCCTGATGTCCTGATAAGGTGAACAGCCGCTTAAGGGCAGGGACAAAGCCTGTCGTCTTGACATCACAGTTCCTGTTGAAACAAGGCCTTGTCTTTATCAGAAGTCCAGCCAGAGGAGACTAAAACTTAATGCTGATCATTTGGTTTGAGGTATTTCTGTTCGAGAGTTTATTATACGTTACTGAAACAGATACAGTTAGGCTACATGAAGATTATTAGACAGATTGCTGGGATTGTCAGCAATAAAAGAATTCAACTTTCCTATAAAACTATTGAGTAATATTTTGAGAAGTTTGAAGTCTTTGACTAACAAGATAGATTAAATAGTGCTTGAGGAAAAGATATAAATGGACCAAGATTTTGTCTGGGTGTGGCAGCATGGGCCTGTGAACCAGTCATTCAGGAAGCTGAGGCAAGAAGATGGTGAGGTCCAGGCCTACCTGGGCTACGTGGCTAATAATACTGGTATACTAAAATTATTAGCGGGAGACCCACTCAGCCTTAATATAGGAAAGCCAAAACTGCAGCGGTTTCTTTAGAAAAGGCCCTCCTGGGAGTGGCTTACCCAGTATGGGCACTGAGGTAGCAGCCATGAGGCCTCTGAGGAGGTCACTGGGCTGCTACTCCTAAAACGGTGGTGGCTCCCAGTAGGCTCTGCATCTGCTTCCCATGCAGTGATTCAGTCGGTCCTCATAGGAACTGTGTAGTAGGTAATTATCGCAGTTTCACAGGCAGGAGCTCAGAGGTAGGGTAGCTTGCTCGGGATCTCATCGGCAATGTTGGCACATTTGAAATAGTAGTACCCAACAGTTAGTGTAGAAGTGTAGTCTGCTTTGGTCTTCCGCTGTGGTAAGGATCCTGAATGGGTATTTCGCTCTTTTCCCCCCATGGGGATGAAGCAGCCTTAGAAATTAGGGGTGGGGCAGGGGTCTCTTTCCTGTTAAATCATCCCATGTCCGTGTTTTTTTTCCCTCGGATTATGTGATGAGCATTGTAATCCCATGTTGTTCCTTAGAGGGAGGAACACTAGAAACACCAGTGTTGGAATGGACACTAGGTACATCTTGGCCTCTTTTGTAAGCACCTATTTTCCTCTTGTTTTGAGACAGGATGCTACTGTGCAGCTCAGCTTGGCCTTTTGCTGGCATTGTAGATGTGCACTAGTACACAGTCTCTCCTTTCGGTAGTAGCTTCTGTATTCCTATTCCTCGTTTATTTTCTCAATGAATCAGCAGATTGCACAAGGGAACAAAGGAAACCTGCCCAATGGGACATAGTTTCTCCACTAATTAGAGTGGTTTGCTTAAATTCTTATTTGGCCCAAGGATGCAGTTCCATTTACAGCCTCTGGGGGAGTAATTTTCTCCTTAGGACCCTGTTGATATTTACGTAACTGAGCCCCAACCTCTCTCTCCACTTTTTAGAGGCTGTAGGAACCCAAGGCAGCCCTGAATGCACAGAACCTTCCAGTGGACACTGGTTCCCATCTGCACGTGCTCTGTCCTCGCGTGGGAATGCCGCTGTTCCTATGAGCTGTACGTGGTCAGACTGAAAGTGGCTTTCCATAGTTTCCTGGCTGTGGCCTGCTTTGTTCCCTGGACTGGCCTGAGGGTGTAGCTGTGGGGGCAGGCTGCTTTAATTCAGGCCTGCTTTAGTTCACAAGCCTCTGTTGTCGAGATTGACTGATAAGGGCTTGGATGGTTTGATTTGGTTTAGAGGGGGTTCTTTTGTTTTATAGTTTTGGTTTTGGTTTGGTTTCCCACAGAAAACATTTCACTTGTTTCTGCAGTTTCTGTGTGTAAGTACCAAAAAGGTACTAGCCAAGATATCTGGAGGCCTCTGTTTCTGGGAAGATGTCTAGGGAACACCTGGAAGGTGGGAGGAAGGGACATCCAGAGTCCAGGAAATCTACAGGTGATTTCAAATATTTTAAACTTAAAAATGATTGTGTGTGTGTGTGTGTGTGTGTGTGTGTGTGTGTGTGTGTGTGTGTAGACACTTCTACGAATGCTAAACTACTTGTAATAAAAATTTTAAATGGCTGACTTTAAATAATAATTTGAAGCTTTGTTTCCTACTAATTTCATCATGCTTTTAACATGGGGGACAACTAGCACTAAAGATCTTTTTAAAAGTCACATGGAGGGCTGGAGAGATGGCTCAGCGGTTAAGAGCATTGCCTGCTCTTCCAAANTGTGTGTGTGTGTGTGTGTGTGTGTGTAGACACTCTGCATATGCACTATTTATATTCATGTGCCTGTAGAGGCCAGAAGAGGACATTGGGTCCCCTGAAGCCAGAGTTAACAACAGTTGTGAGGTGCCCCAAATGGGTGCTAGAGCCAAACCTGGGTCCTCTCCAAGAGCAGCAAGTGCTCTGAATCTGAGCCACCTCTCCAGCCCCTACTTTAACCTCTTAGAGAGTTGGTTAACTTGAGTATGTCCCCTAGTCTCCCTGGCCTTTAGCTATGTCTCCAGTGTTGGTACTCAGGACCCATGTACCATAGCGCTCTCACACTGGGTCATGTACATTCAATGCCCTCTTCTCCCAACATAGTCTACAGGCTGCCTGGGGAGCAAAGAGAGGAAGAGCGAGCTTCCGCCCAGCTGTGGGTTTATGACCAACACTGCATGTCAGAGAGCCAAGGGACAACAGCTACTTTAGTGGTTTTTAGACAGCAGTTGGTGTTAAGTTATGTGCACTATAGAAAGATTTTAAAACACACATTTAAATGTCTCTCTTGCCCAAATGCTTGGGACCAGAACCACTGTGCCATTTTTCCCTTTCAGATTTGAGGATATTTACATCTATATAATGAGGTCTTGGGGGTGAAGCCTAAGTTTCAGCATGCCATATAATCATGTTTCATACATACGTTATATGCATATTATAATTCAATTAGGTTTACTTTTATGAAAAATTTTAGCATGCCTGTGTTTTAACTGCAACTAGCATGAAGTCAGGTGTGGTATTTTCTACTTGTGACATCATGTTAGCTCTAGAAAGTTTCAGATTTGGGAACAGCTTGAATTTGAGATAAAGGATACTCACCCTGTACCATTTTCAATGAGAGCGGCAAAGTAATCAACAAGGATAGCTAGCATAATCCCACAGCTAAAATAAATCGCTGTTAATAACACTCAATTCTTTCCTATTCTTTCAATGTACGTATCTTTAACGTCATTAAAGTTAGAGTAAATTTTCTGTTTTATGAATTGCTTTGTAAGTATTTTGTGCTTAAATTTGGAATTCCTCAAACACAAAGCAAAAATATGGGTCAAAGGATGTTCATTCAAAAATCCTACTTAGTGAGAATTATATATTTTACTACAATTCTCATGCTAATCAAGGGTTGAACTGTATGCATGTCACAGGACATGTCCATTCCTGTCTCAACTTTGCTGCCTTAAAAAAAAACAGGACCCAGTATATAGCCCAGGCTAGCCTACACCTCACTTCCTTGTGCGTCTGTCCCCAGAATTTGGGTTAAAGGTGTATGACACCATGGTGGGCTCTTGGCTCTTGCTCGTTCATCAGTTGATACTGAATGCAAGAGGCACACCCTCAGCACAGCATAACAAAGTGGGTTGAACAGTAGGAGTACCTGATATTTTCCCCTAATAATTAATTTTCTTAATAAAGTTTTTTTGTGCGCTATGTGTTGAACATTTCTCCTCCCCCAGCTCCTCCCAGAACCTCCCCAACTTTGTGTTCTCGTTCTTTTTCCCCAAAAAGTAAGTAAATAAATATCGGAACAAACAAGCAAAAGACCAGTAAGACAAAAACAAAATGAGACAGAAAATCCATTTAAAAAACATGGAATTCATTTTGTGTTGGTCCCTGTTCCTGGCCCTGGAGTGTGGTTGATATACCCCCTGACACTCACTCTATTGGAGAAAATGGATTTTTCCTTTTGTGGGTATAAATGGTTTCTCCTGGTGTTCAGTTCAGCCCCATGTTGAGAAGTAGCTAACACGTGCCCTCTGTTCCTCCCCATAGTGCCCTGCCAGACCGTCCTAGATTACCTAAAGACAGTGCTGCTGCACCACAACCAGCTCCTGCCGCAGCCTGCGGACCAGCCCACCGAGGTAGGAGTTGCCTCTGGGAAGAGGGGCTTGCAGATGGAATTCCCTCAGGTGAAGCCTGCTTCTAGCTTCCAGTCTCTGGAGCAGATTGGCTGGCCAAGCACGTTGCTGACTGGGGAGTTTGTGGGTCTGTTACTGTGGGCACATATTCTGTGGAGAAAGACCGTGTGTGGATTTAATTTACAAAGGTTCATTCGTACCTCAAAAGGAAGGGGAAACAGCACCTTCAATTGCAAAGGCGAGTCTTCCCCATTCCTTTGGAGCAGAGAAGTGGGAAATGGAGATAACGTCCATCATGCCTTCAGGTAGAGCCCTGCTCTCCTTGGGCCTGCTCTGGGGCGTCTGATGTTCGTTCCCTGGGGTTTCAACATTCTGTCTCAGACAATGCACACAAGCTGTTTTCTTCCTTGGAGCCTCAGTAGAAGCAACCAGTCTCTCGTATATAGGACAGTGGACTCCTGACACTGGGGGTGTTTGAACACACTACAGTTCTTCAAATTTGCAAAGCTCAGACTTGATACGTTGCTGCTGTCGCATATTTAGACTTTTTTTGAGTCCCCCTTTCTTCCTCAATTCCTGGGCTTCCTTCCTCCATTCTTCCACCACAGCACGCTTCCGAAGCACCCTCTGCAGCCTTCCCATGCCACTCCGGCACACAGCTCATAAACTCTCCTCATCCCCATTAGCACCCTCGTGCCTCTGGGATCCTAGAACCCTAGAATCTCAGATCACGCTTTCCAAATGATGACTCATTTTTAAATGATTAAACACGTCTAAGAACTGTTTGTATGATCTCCACTGTTTTCATTACCTTCCCACCCTGTAACCTCATTACCGTCACCATTTCCGAGTGATCTGCGGGAAATCCCGCACCTCAGCCACCCCCACCTCCATGCCTCTCCTGGGTTGTCTGGTCCAGCAGCCTTTTCCAAGCCCTATCCCTCATTGTGTTAGTGCTGTCTTCTGGCCCCTGCCCTTCGTGCTCATGACTTTTTCATCCATTGTTCCTGGGTTCTTTCCTTCCAACTTGTTCTCTACTGTCTCAGTTTATGGTGCCTTCCCCCTTCTCTGCCATTTGAAGGCTGAAAGGTCCCAGAGCATCACTATCACTGCTCGGGCTGTCCGTGGATGTCCACGCCCTCTTCACTCTGCACATACTGCTCCAGTACCCAACCTGTCCTTGCACCCAGGCGGAGCTCCAGCCCCAGCACTGGGTTACTTCTTATTCCCAACCTTCCATGTTAATTTTCTCCTTTCTGGTTACTCTTGGCACCTTTTACCTCTCTTTTTGCACACAACAAAGTTGTCTTTCTAAATTCAAGATCAAGCCTGTATTAAAATCCATAATTGAAGACCGTGTTTGTCTGAAACACACGTGAAATGTACTTTCTCTAGGAAGTGTCTCTGATTGCCCCTCCTGCCTGTGGCTAACCCAAGTGTGGCTAACTGAAATAGAAGAGGGGATGAGGAGGAAGGTTTTGCTGAGAAAGTGCAAGTGGGGCGCCCCAGCACCCACCTAGAATGCCAGGTGTGCTTTGTGGCATGTGGCTCTAACCAGCCACACAGCAGAGGTGGGGACAGGCTTGCTAACTTGTCAGCTTTGTCAGTCTGTGAGCTCCAGGTTCAGTGAGAGAATAGAAGTGGTGCACATCTGTAAAGTTTTAATCCCAGCACTCAGGAACCCCAGCATTGAACCCTGCCCTCCATGCTTCTAGGCATAAGAGTGTATTCATACCCCCCCAACAAATGAGTAAGGACAGAGGGAGGATTGCCTGTGTTCCCTTGGATAGGGCTATTTAAACTGCATTGCCTGTCATCATCATTATTACTATACTATTTTTATTGTCATTTCAGGCACCTGAGAATTTTCTCATTTTTATTATTTATCACATTTTATTCCTTTTAACTATGCTAAAGCAGGATTATAACTCTCATCCATAACCCACATGGCATCCTGAGTTATGTTTTGGGCTATAAATTACTGGTTCTCTTTATTCTGTTTCTTGATGAATATTACCTCTAAATGGCAATTCTGCATATTATGAGACCCATGTTTTATGTTGATAGGACTCTTCTAAGATTTTCTCAAAGATTTGAGAAATACCTGTCTTGGATTACCAGCTCCCTAGTCACAGACCCTCATCGTGAAATAGACATAGTTTAGGGGCACAACTCGGTATTAAGGGATGGACGGGAAATTCAGCCTTTCCCCATCCCACCCCACTTAAGAATTGTGACCCTTTGGAAAAGGCTACAATCCCAGTGAACCAGCCGTAGCTTTTACTTAGGTAAGCACTCCAACCCCGGGGAAACAGACATGTAGGATGGTGATGCTGTAGTAGTCTCGAGAAAACAAACAATTCAAGAAGTAGCTGCGCAGTTCTCTTCTAAGGTTGTTGATGAATGTGTTCACAGGAACTTAACTGACTGTGAGGGAGGGTTGTTCTCATGTATGTATGTGGACCATGTGTTTACATAGTCCCCTCGGGCCCTGGAACTGGAATTACAAATGGTTCTGAGCTACCATGTGAATTGAACCCAGCCTTCTGGAAGAGCGATCAGTATTCTTAACATTTGAGCCATCTCTCTAGTGCCAGGCCCCTCCCTGTCCCCACCCCCACTATAATTGTACTACCTGGGGCAATTCCCTAGACTGCTCATTAATTGGTCAGTAGAGAGTGCAGCAGTTATTAAAGGAGTTCTGTAAAAAGGCTTTAGAAGGAGTGATTGTGAGCCAGTTTGGAGTCTACCCACCTCAAGTTCCACCACTGCCTGGGTTGAAAGGTCATTCTGTGGAGATCCACTAAGCCCCTGTCCATGAGAAGCAGTGAGTTATTTTCCCTCCTGCATCAGCCATGAAGCTCAGCACCCTTTCACTCAGTAGGAATCTGTGTTGTACAGTCTGGCTAACCAGATTGCTGGCCTGGCTCCTCATTCCTTCCTCCATGCACTGCCCCAGACAGTATTCTGACCACCTCCTACTTAAGGGCAGCTGAAAGAACCTGTGGACCCTGGACTCCTGATTTCTTATCACACATGTACACGAGGTCCCTGAGCCAAGGCTCTGTATGCTGCCACCTGTGGACTACCTACAGCCACTCCAACAAGTTCAGGTAGCTTTCTCAAGTTAATAGGACATAAGAACCCAGGTCATTTTAAAGCTAACCTGTCTGTAAATTCAGTGTACAGATCATAACCACAACTGCCTTCCTTAAAGGAAACCAAGTCCCAGCGTCCCCTTCAGGACAATGCTGAAGAAAGGAATTTCTGTGTGTACTGTTGAGTGGCTGTGTCCTAGTCCAATGCAGTCCTCACGGCCCCGCTGGCTTTCATACCATACCTTCTCCACGCTTCACTAAAGCAAGCAGGTTTGAAATCAAACCCTGGCAGACCCAAACAGTGCCAAATTTATAACCTGTAGTAAATTTTCAGAGTTGTAAAACTAAATGAGTTTCCCCTTTTTTTTAATTTTGTACACCTTAATTACTGGGGAAGAAGTACATTAAAACTGAGATCATGGGTTAATTAACTTTTCCTGGACTGTAGAATTTTATGGGCAGCCAGAACTAAAGTAATGGTTACGTGGGTGCAATTGACTAAACATGGCTTGTAAATGTTACAGAAGTCCCCGTAATTAGTCCCACTGCAGCTATTTAGCTTGGGAATTTTACAGCAGACATAAATTATGAAGTGAAAAGTAAGACGATTTTTGAGTTGACACATTGGTATTTGCAGAAGCTACAATTTGAGAAAAGCTGTTTTGCATTATTTTTCTGTTCCCTCCTTTTAAACCCATTCTTTTCATGTTTTCACTGTTACACAATGACAATCATGTGTTAGGTGCCTTAAACACAAGTAATGCCTATTAAATAGACTGTCGGCAGCATTTCTCAAGAACTTAACTGGCAGCTGAAGGATGAAGGGACCTGTTTGATCCCACTCTTCAAAGTCGTTTTTGCATATTTAATAGATTGAAAGGGAAAGTTACGGGTTATATTTAAAGAGTGTTCCCTGTCATTGGATCTTGACACATTTTAACCTACCTGTTAAAATGCGAGTCATAAATAGCTCCTCTTTTAAAGGTGTTCATTATACCTCATTGGCTCTTGTTATAGAAAATGCAAATGTAATTTGAAAAGTGCCCGTTCTGAGTGTGAGCAATTACTTGTGCTCTTCAATGCCCGGTTCATTGTCAGCATAGCCACTTGGTTTAAAAGCATGTTTGCCTTTGAAATGGAGATCATTTGGCTTCTGGCTGGCTGGCTCAGTAGGTAATGAGAAAATATTTTCCTTTTCCAGGGAAGCAAGCAGCTGTTGAACAACTATCCTGTCTACATAACGAGCAAACAGTGGGACGAGGCTGTAAATTCTTCCAAGAAAGATGGGCGGCGGCTCCTCCGATACCTCATCAGATTTGTTTTCACAACCGATGAGCTTAAGTACTCATGCGGCCTTGGGAAAAGGAAAAGGTCAGTTCAGTCAGGAGAGACAGGTCCCGAAAGACGCCCTCTGGATCCAGTTAAAGTCACGTGCCTCCGAGGTACTGCATCCTTCCCCTCAGTGTCTGCCATCTGTGATCCCATTTCACTGCATTGGCTGTGGCTCCCCACACAAGTGTTCAGCCGTTATTGTATTTTTTTTTTCAATCCTTGCACTAAGACCTTCTAAGCTTCATGTGGCCCATCTACTTGGTATTGAAAAGCTCTGTGAACAATTCTTTGCTTTTGCCTCGTTTTCACATACTGGTACAAAGGCATCGCATAGCACCTCATGTTTCACGCTTTCAGTTCAGATTTTCTTTGCTGCCAGAGAAGGCCACATTCAGCAATACTGGAGCGTAGGGAGATCTATACAGGGAGAGAATTAGTAAAAAGGATATCTTGCTTCCGTGGGCCTCATCTGACTTGCTTCTTTAGATGCAAAGCATACCAGAAGTAGACTTTACCCATAAAACCTTTTCACGTTTTTTGTTTTGTTTTGTTAAAAGAAAGAAAGAGTTTCTATGTTAAAAATTCTGCTTAGGTGACAGTTTTGTCAGTATTTTAGGTGATTGCTTTGGTCTCCACAGCTGCAATCAGGCAAAGGTTGGGGAGCTAGGAGTTGATGGAGCAGGTTCCAACACAGACAAGTAGAAACATGATAGGGCCACCAGATCACTGTCTGTCCTGGAACACAAAGCAAAAAGCACACCGGAAAACCCTTCATAGAAGTTCAGTACTAATTTTATTGACCAGAAAGACATGTTGATTTAGTCTGGATAGGAATCCAAATATTTCCTGTCTGGTGAGAAAGTCAGTTTATTAGATGATAGATAGACACACAGATATTCAGTTAGACAGACATACTGAGAGAGAGAGAGAGAGAGAGAGAGAGAGACCGAGACCTAGATGCCGCTTATAAGGCTTTGGTGATTGAGAGACTTGTCTCTGTGCTCACCCCAGGATTCAGCCTTCTCTCAGACATTGGTGCTCTGTAACTCCTGCTGCCACAGTACACATGTCCTGTTGGGTAGCAGCTAGATGTCTTTAGCTCACCCTACAGACTCTTGTTCACCACGAATTGAAGGGTTGGTGCATGCTTGGCTCTCAACCATCCTAGATAATTCTGATGCAAGTGCCCCCCATGCGGGAAGCCACTGCCAATCATTAACCAGTATCAGTGCTGTAAAGCGATCCCGTGGACCAATCCAGAAATTCCACATACTTTGTATGACCAGCTGGTAGAAATTTCTAAAATCTAACTTATTTAACAAATTGATCGTAATTCCTTTTATTCCCAACAACATCAAAGGTGGGAGAATTGCTCACCAAGAGGCAGTGTTGGGCTTGGACTTCTTATTTGTGGAGCCAAAGTAATAAAAACTAAGCCAGCTGTGTCCCTTCTGGGGAAATGATTCTCAGTAGGTAAAATGCTTATTGATTAGCTTGAGGGTCTGAGTTCATCCCCAGGATCCATATAGAAAGCTGGGCAGAGAGCAGTTAAGGAAGACATTCACCTTTGTTTTCAACAGCATATATTCCCTAGAGGGTTCAGGTGGCCTCTGCTCTTTCCCTGGGAGCACTGGTGTGGGGTAGGTGGGTTGGAGTGAGTGGCACTGTTATGGCATCGCACTGGTCCTCCATGTAACCTTTCTGATAGTGCTTCTGGGAGAGGTGCAGCTTTTGTGTCGTCATCCACCAAAAGACCAGCTGTTTCCGCTCTCTTTACTGTTGTTTGTATTCCCGCAGAATTCATTAGGATGCACTGTACCTCCAACCCCGACTGGTGGATGCCCTCGGAGGAGCAGATAAACAAAGTGTTCAGCGATGCTGTGGGCCACGCCCGACAGGGCCGGGCAGTGGGAACTTTCCTGCACAACGGGGGCTCCTTTTACGAAAGCATGGATCACCCGGCGTCCCAGGATGAGGTCTTCAACAAGAGTTCACAGGATGGACCTGGGGACTAGCGGACAGAGTCTTCACCCGCCCAGTGCTGGTTTTGTGTTTCGTTTTGTTTTGTTAAGAGCTCCGGTTGTGAATGTCCATTTCCTGTCACCCTAGAGTCCAAAGCATGTCGTTCTGTCATACTTCACACATTCTCAGACTCCTGCCCCACTGCCACAGTTCCCAAATAGAAATCCACTTTGGGGTTTTCTGGGATGTCTCTGGCACCTGCAGTCGATTTGGGGTGTATTATATCACCGAGGGAAAGGTACACTTGACATAAGGCATTACTAGCTAGACACTGAGGATGTCTCCTGTCCCAAGTCTTCAGGTCAGCCTGGCCTCCTGAGCAGAGCTGGTCTCCTAGGAAGGTTCAGTTAGTGTTCCTGCACGTGAGGGAAGGAAAGACACAGACTGGCTTTAAGGGACTAGCAACAAGCATTCTCTTATTTAATTCAAGTAAGTTTTTTTTTTTTTTGATTTTCCAAAGACTTGAATTTAGAGTTCTCAGCAAAGACAGAGGATAGGTGACACTGTAAGCGTTCATATATTAGAAGCCAGAGAACGGAGGCCGTGTCTGTAGGTGGTTCAGTTGAGGTCAGCTACTTTTCCGTTATCTTCTAGACAAAACTCACTGTGTCGATCAGAAAGGCAGCCTGATTCTGTGGCTTACAAGCGGGAGATTTTCTTTATATCTTTAGGAAGCACCCAGAGATTCAGAACCGTTTTTCCAATGCTTCATTTCCTAAGTTCCCTGATGCACAGCTTCCATAGCCTTAAGTCGTGCTTTGTCGACACAGTGCCAGTAGTGGGTTCAGTGAGAATTCCCACCAGCTAGCTGTTGGGTAAGTCCAAGCCCGGGCTGTGACTGATGGCATCTACTACTGATCAGGGGTCTGGCATTGCAGACAGACATGCAGCTTCAAGGCCGTCCTGACAGCTATGCGGTGGGTTGGTGGTGAGTTCTCTGAAATTGGAGGACCTTTCTGGACTGAGTGGCAGTTTAGAATGTATGAAACTTCTGTTTCCCGTCATTTTCTGTTTCCCATCATTGTTTCCCGTCGTTGTGGATGAAGACGCCTCATCCAGCTGTGCCTCTCCTTTCCTTGCTAGTCCTCTGCGGTCTGAGCTCTCAGTTAACTGGTCTGCTTACCTGGCTAATCTGTGAAATCTGTATGTGAGAGCGATGGTGCCCTGGGAGCCACTTCCCAGCAGAGGGTACAGAGGTGCTATAATTGTGCCTGATAAGGATTGAACTTTGGACATGAGAGACTCGCTTTACCAGATGAGTCAAGATTACTGTGTTCTTTGTGGAATGAAGAGCTAAATGGGCAGCCTTTGTTGAAGATTGTGAATGTCATCTACGAACACAGTGAAGCGCTTTGAAAATGGGATAGAAATTCAGACTATCCATTTAGGAAAGGGGCTTTTGGGGAGGCCAGTTTTGTCAAAAAAAATCACAATATATTCAATATTTAGCATCAGAGTTTGAACAAATCGGCTGAGCAGTTTAGAAGTAAAAGAAATTGAGCAAATGAACTGTCATTTACAATAGGGGAGAGCAGTGCCTTTTGCATCCAAGAGAAGGGATATTTCTTAATGTGTGATCAAAGGTCTGGGCAATCTGTCCTAGGAAATGTCCAATGCCATAAAACCTTGTGGGGAGCTTGCCATCACCTCTGCCTTTACATCTTCCCTTTGTGCTGGGCTTAAGTTCCTCTTCCTGCTGGGTACGTTGTCCTTGCTACAGCAGCCATGTTTGTCTGCTGCTTTTAAGGAATGCAAGACTTGTAGGTTGCATCTTTCCCCTGTAAGTTTGAGGAGTCTGCACACACCTTCTGTGGATCATCCTGGAGCCTGCTGTTGTACAGATCTTCACTGAGGGTGAATGAGCATTTTGGGCACCAACTCTGAACCTTTAACATACCACAGCTGTGGAGCAGGGACCAGAACCTCCAGACTGGCCATTGCTTCTGCCACTTGAAAAGGCGCCCGTGCTAGGCTTGCCACCGCCTTTGCTCCTGAGCCACCTGCTCTCTGCCTCTTGCTCTCTCTCCAAGTGAATGTCTGCTGTCAGCTGTTTCCCACAAGTCACCAGTTCTGAAACAGAAGTGATACTGGCCATTGTGCACATGAGGAAACTAAGGACCACAGCGCTGACTTCCTCAGCATCTTCAGTTTCCCTGTGTGCCTTGGGCCTGCAGTCCTCAGCCCCTGTGTGATTGCTGTTTTCTTTAGCTTAAATCACTGCCTGAAACGAGCAGACAGCTGCTTAGACCCGACTCAGTGCTCTGCTGCTGGCTCTTTGCTCTAGTGTGTGTCCATTTAAGGCTGCTACTACTCGGTAGTAAAGCTGCTCTTCAGGTCATGGTGGTTTCCTTTGTGGTCACCCGAGTGTTAAATCAGCTGCAAAAGGTGCCATCTCTGGCAGGGATTCAGAGCTCACCATCAGGCTGCCCCCATTTCTCCACAAGCCTTTGATTTTATGTTTGGAGGTCTAAGAATGTTGCCCGTCAGCTTGGTTTGATTTTCCACATCATTCTGGCAGTCAGACACATTGCTCCCCAACACGAAACTTCGTCCTCTGTCAACTTGTAGAATTATCCTGAGTCATTTAGTGTTGGTTTGAAGTAGACTTGAGTTAAAAACAGCTCAGATGCAGCTGTGCCGTGTCATTGGTGAGAAAAATGTGGTTGCCAGGCTGGCGTGACTAAACGTGATGTTTTTGTCAGTGATTAGGTAGGTCCGGTGTCCCGGCTCTCAAGCTCCATGGTTAATAGTGAACGTTGTCCTGGTGTCTTTTTCTTTTTCCAAATTAAAATGTCCACTTCTCACAGTGATTAACTCTCCAGGCACAGATCTTGCCAAGAGGAGGATGACCCTGGAATGACTCATCAGGGGACTGGGACCAGGAACCTGTAGAGGGGAGTGCTATTCTACAAGCATTTGATAAGGTTGCATTTCTCACCGGCCCTTTTGTGGGTGCAGTGTTCAGTCATGGTATCTAGAAAACTGAAACATTTCAAATTGGAGCTTTTTTGCTTGAAAGCGTTTCTGCCAAGCCTTAATCCTGTTCTTCGTCCGTCACAGCATTTGGGGGACTTTCACCGTGTGTTAAAAGGCTTCCCTGAAAAGGTCGCAGAGAGCACAGGAGTGCAAGAATGCCGTCATCTCTTGGTCAGGTGTGGAGGGATGCGTGTCACCACTGTAGTTGGTGGGTGGTTCAGGTGACGTTCCTGACCTTCATCAGTGACCAGCACTGAGAGGAGAGGACTTCATCGGGAGGACAAGGAGACGTAATTACAGTTGTATTTGACGCAGCTGCTCTCCGTGGCATCATGTTACGGTCATTGATAGCAATAGGATTTTATTATTTTCAGTCCAGTAATGATTCTTGAAATAGTAGATGTTTACCCAAAATTTAAACAATAACTCAAACGTAGGAATCTGCAGGTCTGTGATTTCTCCATACCCCTGCTATTTAATGGCTTGTGTGTCTCTTCTGCAGCTGAGAAGTAGATGGGAAGATGTGTACCATGTCCAGAACGCAGGCATTCATTGCCCTCATATGAGTTCTGTGTTTGGGTTTGGTTTTTGTTGTTGTTCTTTTAGGGTTTTTCTTTGTTTTTGGTTTTTGTTTTGTTTTGCGGTGCAGGGAGTTAAATATTACTCGGTATATACTCTAGGCTAACCCTGACACCCCTGACTACCTCCTTAGTTTCTGTATAGACCGGTTATCGGTTTTGGTTGAAAGGTCATTTTTTTGTTGACTTAGAAAAGATTTTAAATGTCTAGTTTCTTCAGTCAGTGCTATACCATGTCACAGTACAAGTCTGTGTTCATCTGTGACAGCTTTCACATGCAGATTTGGAGAAATGTGATAGAAAATGGTTTTGCACATACAGTATGAGTCTTGCTGGTGTGTGTTTAATGTGGCGACACTTGCCAAAGCTGCTTGGCAAACACGTCAAGAAGGATGCTTGAGTCACAACTCTAATGCAAATGTGTCGAAACAGCAGTGTGTGTCAGTGTGGTGTATTTTTGTAAACGTGGTGGCTTCATTCAGTCATATAAGTACTGGATAAAATAACATTGAAACACTGAAGGAAAATGTCACTTAACTGTTAACAAAGCTACTTGCTTTATCAGCTGTGGCGTGCGTGTGTGTGTGTGTGTATCTGTCTCTACAGGAGAGGGACAAATTGACATCAGCAATGTGGAGGACGAAAATAGTACCCATCACCACTTTTTTAGAAGTAAAGTTTAAAGCTTTAGCTGAAGCATTTACGCATTAGAGGCCACTTGTACTCTCCATAGTGTATTGAACCTTGGGAAATACTGAGAACTGGAATTCTCGCATTTAATGACTTTGTCAGTCTTGACTCTTGAAGGCAGTACATCACCAAAAAACTTGGCTTCTGAGCTTCCATAGCTGTCTGTGAGGTCTGTGCTCTCATTGGATCACAGTTTCCGAAATTGCAGTAAAAGTACATCTGCTAGCGAGACCCATTTGAAAACCTGGGTCACTGAACAATGGCACCCGTCCAGGTAGCCCGTCTACCTCGACATGCTACAAAACAGTTTGGTCCTGTCGGAGATCACTCCCATGGCAGTAGTTAGCTACAGCTACCTAAGTGTAACTCTCGATCCCCTGTGTACTAGTTGCTTCGATAAGCACCTTAATGCATCCTTCACAGCTGCCCTAAGCTGTCACTGCCCAGGGAACTCACTGGAGGTCACTTTGAGCTCAGTAAGCAGAATGGCCCCTTCTGTTTGCCCCAGTCAGGCATGGTTTTGTTTTCTCTGATGCTGTCGAGGGAAAGCTGCCGTTTATATCACTAAATCTCCTTTGGAGGTATGCAGGTGCTTAGATAACAGGTATGTGAAGCTAGGGCCTCCAGGAGTTCTCGGGGCTGGCATGAGTCATGGCTTGTTTGACAACCTGTGAGGGAGACCAGAAACTCAAGGAAATGGATACATCGAAGTCTAACGTTCCCTTCTACTTGTGTTCTAGGCAGGTCCCTGTGCAAAGATGCAGGGGCTTAAAAGAAAACTTGGAGTTTTGTTGTAAGACTAGATCCTCTTAGGGAATACCTGGTGACAGCACTGGGTATTGGCCAGTGTTCCCATCTCTGTGTGGCTGGTTTTGCAGCCTCCTGGTGACACGGTTTGGTGAATCAGGAGGTTTAGCTGACACCGTCGCTGTGTAAAGAATATAATGACCTGTTGATTTTGCCCCTGTAGTTTTAGCTTTAACATCTTTTGAGAGCGTGCCAAAGCCACAAGGGGCCCGGCTTGTGCCTCTTGGGAGCAAACCCTGCTGGAGGGAGGCAGGGAAGTTGGTCACTGTCCAGCCTGACCCTGTGCAGGCTAAACCTCGCCTTCATGTCCCTCCTCTGCAGAATGGCGTGTTGCAGCTAACGCTGGGGCCAGTTGCCTTTATTCTATTTTATATGATGAATACTTGTGGAGAAACTGTGACAAATCCATTGATCCTAATATTTTTATTGTTGGAGTCTTGTGGCTTCTCCAAATAATTTCTATTTGATTGTACTGTGTGGAATTCATACACACTAGGGATATGTTAATAAAGCTAAAATGCATAGTATAATATAGAATAGCAAAAAATTTTGTGAACATTTATATAGAAGAGTAAGTTGTTTTTTAAGTGTTAGGCCATTTCTTTTAGGAACCTAAAATGTTATAAGAGTTTTTTAAACATTCAATATTTTTAATTATAAGAGACATTTGTTACTAGAGCTAATTATTTCGGGTGTTCTAATTGGAATATTGATTTTTCTTACCTCATATACCTCTAGAATGCCACATGTTCTGTTGGGGATAAAATTGCACAATAAATGTCAAGTTATCTGTTAGATGTTTTAACTTGAACTATTTTTTCTTTTCGTGTGTGTATGGTAGGTATGCATATGTGTCTGCGTCCTCATGTGTGGGGTGTACATGTATGTATGCACATTGTATGCATTGTGGAATCCCAAGGTTTATCTCAAGAATCTTCCACTGTGTCTCTGCTGTATTATTTTTGAGGTGGGGCTTTACAGTCAATCCCAGAGCACATTGATAAGGCTAGTCATACTGGCCAGCTTGCTATGGGCATCCACTGCCCCTGCCTTCCAGACCTGGAATTACAGGCAAGCCACCACCCACACAGTATTTATGTTGAGGTCTCGGGCTCTAAACTCAGATCCTTTTGCTTGCAATACAGGTGTTTCAGCCACTGAGCCATCTCCCCAGCCCCTGGCTTGCTGTATTGCCTCCTTTGCCAATTCATTATTACTGGGGTTTTTTTTGTTTTTAGTGTTTCTAGTTTCTTATCTAGAATCCTTTCCTCCCAAAGCTAAGGCATTTCTGCTTGTCTCTAAATGCAAGGAAATGTTCCCTGCTCAACACCCAAATAAAAGCCAGCAGGATGGCTTGGTGACTGCTGCCAAGCCTAAAAACAGCCAGAGTCTGATCCTCCAGATCTCCATGAAGGAGGGAGAGAGCTAACTCCCACATGGTATCCTCTGACCTCCATACATACCATAGCATATGCATATCCACACACATTGATTAAGTGGGATTTAAAAAAAAAATCCTATTGTCTGTTATGCCAGGGAAATAACCAGAAATTCATCTGACCTAGTAGGTGGGAGAGTGGGGAGGAAGTGACGTGTGATTTGAAAGAGTATGTGCCATCAAGAAGCCTGTAAAGCTGCAGCTCCCAACTACTCCGAACCTGCAGGTACTGCCTGTGTGTGGTGTTGGAATAGTGCGCTGAGCACAGAAGGAAATTCACTGGCTAAATAGGGCTGTGGCTCCCTGCTTTGAGTTACTGCGGAAAATATGTCAGGCATAACCATTACAGAAACGCAAATTTGAGCAAATGTTATTTCGTGAGCCAGATTATGTCCACAGCTAAAATTTCACTCTCAGGGAAATACAAAGGTGTTTATTTTTGCCCTCAAGATTGAAAATTGTAGCTGATAATTTTGTCCGAAAAACAGTGCCTCAGGCCGAATAGTTTTGGTTAGAATTAGAATATTGGTTAAAAATGGTTGGAAGTTACTCTCTAGCACGGAAAGGATAAGCCTGAAGAAAAAACAGAGCTAGGTTACATGGTTCAAAAATCCAGTATAAATAAATCCAGAAGTGCATGAGCACTAAGAAGAAAATGAAACAATTCCCTTTATAGTAGCAGCAAAAGAATAGTAGACTTGAAACTTTAACAAAATAAATTCCCAACACTGCAGACTCTAAAATAGGAACGTTTAAGACATAAATAATGGAAAGTTCAATAAAGGACAGTAGAATGCAGTGCTCCAGCCAGCATGATCTACAGAGTGAGTTCCAGGATAGCCAAGGTTACACAGAGAAACCCTGCCTTGGAAAAAAACTATGCAGGGCTCCCAGCTCTGGTGCCCAGGGGTCCCAGATACCCAGCAGGATAAAAGCTTGTTGGCAATTGTTGAAATGATTCCTTGGAGGAAGAAGAGCCTTAAGCAGGTGTCACTCACACAGGGACAACAGGATAGCCACCTCCTGTAGAGATGAAATGGGATCCCAGTATCTAGCCCCTGGAGGGAGCTCAGAGCTGCCCTCAAGGACATGCCCAGAACCTAGCCCACTTGGTGTTTGTGGATCCTCTCAATTCGATAGCAACCATCACAGAACCCAAGAGAATCAAAATAGGTACACAGGTGTTCATAGTGTTAGGTATACAGTGGTTAAAGGTAGACTCCCAGTGCCCAAGCGGTGCATCAATGTGTGTTTCTCCATACAATGGACCAGTAGTTAAAGGCAGAGTGCTGACGGCATAGTACTACATGAACGAACCTTCAAAATACAGTAAGTGAACAAAGTCAGACACCAAAGACCAGGTATTATACAATTACACTTAAATGCAAAGCCCAGAATAGTCAAAATTCCATAAAGGCACAGCTTAGAGTGCTTCTCGGGACACTATTGACCTGAGGAACCCGATGTAATACAATCCCTTTGACACTGGTTATACACTCAAGCAGTGTATTTGTCCAGAGCCCGATATGCCTGAGCAGTGGCATGCTTTGTTCTTGGCAAACTGTAGTATAAGCCAATGGCTGAGCAACTGTTAAAGAAAACTGATAAGAATCTAATGATGGGAGAAATCCCATGTTCCGCTGGGCAGCTTGTTTCCAAAGGTGAAATTATACTGAGAAGGGGGAATCAATCATAAGTCTGACTGTCAGAGATGCCGAGGTTGACCAACATGGTCATAGCCCTGCAGTTACAACATCATTGCCTGGTGTGCTCCCAAATGCTGGCTGGGTCACTCTCTCCTCTCCTTTCCCTCTCCACTTTAAAATCTGTTGGTCAGACCTCACCCAGCCAGTCTTACTGATACCATACCTGGTGTTCAGCTGGCAGCTGCAGAAAATACCTAATTCCACTACTTTAGTATAGAGTGAGCACAGGGTGGCCTGAAACTCCTCAAAAATGGCCAGACTCAGAGCTGGGAAGGCGCCTGGCAGCTGGGAGGGGCAAGGCCAGCAGGGGACTGAAACTTTAGAGGGCTCCCTGCTAGGAAACATGATCTCCACGCCATCTGAGGAGCATTGCAAGGAAGGAGCCAGATTGGGAATCAACTTGTTACCACCCTTTCCTTCCCATCTCTTCTAACTAAACACACTGGAAACCACAGTGTGAATAACCCCGCACCCTCACACCCCCACCACAGGCAGGGAAGAGAGAAGACACTAGCACAGACAAGAGGGCAAAGCAGGTGGCTGCTCCTGAGAATGGCTTGGCCTTTAGTCATTTGAATGGTTGACATTTATGGGTCATTAGGTCAAAAGTTCTGTGATCATTCTTTCATTCAGTCTTCCCAGCACACAAGGAAATTCTGACGCCCACATTGTGTGGATGAGAAAGCTGGTACTTGGAGAAGCTCCAGTGTGCCGAGCTGGGAGTCTGACTGCTTGGCTGCTCTTGTCTCTCAAGCCTCAAAGATATTCTCTTAAGATTTTCATCACTTGAGGTAAGGGGGTGATGATAAAGCTGATGAAACGCTACCTACCTGTAAGTCTCCCCAGCTCTGGCTGGTCCAACAAGAATGCATCTTCCTCTGTGACCCCAAGGCTGGGCCTCAAAATCCCAAACATACTTGACTATTGCTGAGGTTAATGTTCGTAGGTAGTCTTGTGTTCATACCAGGAGGCCAAGGTAAGAACTGGCCTTCATGTTTGGGGTGGTTTGAAAGATGATCCCCCAAAAGGAGTGGCACTATTAGGTGGTGTGCCTTTGTTGGAGTAGGTGTAGCCTTGTTGGAGGAAATGTGTTACTGTGGAGACGGGAGCTTTGAGGGCTCATATATGTTCGAGCCACTCCCAGTGTGTCAGACCACTTCCTGTTCCTTGCATATCAGGATGTAGGACTCCCAGCTCCAGCACCATGTTTACCTGCATGCCACCAGGTCACACCACAATGACAATAGACTAAGCCTCTGAAAATGTAAGCCGCCCCAGTTAAATGTTGCTGTGGTCACAGTGTCTTCACAGCAACAGAAATCCTAAGACAATGCTAAAGAAATATGCCATACAACCCTGCCTTTGAGGGGTTGGGAGTGAAGCAGAGCTGGAGAGATGTTAAAAGGGCTTGCTTCTCTTGGAGGGAACCTGAGTTTGGTTTCCAGTACCTACATCAGGCCACTCCCAGTCATCTGCAACTCCAGCTCCAAGAGATCTGACATGCTCTTCTGGCCTCTGTGGGCACAGTACTCACTTTTACACACCTACTCAGGGACACATGCATAAACCCACACTTTCTAAAAATAAAATCTTTTTAAAGCCAAGCATATATAGGAGCATATTTATAATGTGGGCACTGGGAAGGCAAAGCTAGGTGACCCCCAGGGCTCACTGGCCAACCCAATCTACTTGGCAAGCTCCAAGCCAGTGAGAGACCCTGTCTGTCTCAAAACAAGAGGACAGGCACCTGAAGAACAACATCCAAGGGTGACCACTGGTCTCCAGAGACACAGGAACACATGCCCACAAATCATCAGGCTTGCATTGTCTTGCTAATTAAAAATGCAAGTGGTGGGGGCATGCTTGCTACTTTGATTAAATAAGCAAGGCGGGATGAAACATGCCTGAAATAAAGCATCTTAGTCCTTGTATTTAATAGTTGTCGATGTTTAACAAACTGGGTTAAATCATGGTTTCAAGCCACAGCTTTGATGTAAACATTCGTCCTCATTCTCACACACAAAGGAATGGAGATTGGTCTTGTTTTATGGCATTTCCCTTCCCAGTTTCTGGTGTAAAAATAAATACTTGTCAAAACACGAGTGTTTAAGAATTCCACTAATGGGAGGGGGAGGTAGGGTGCACTCAGGTAGAGTTCTCACCTGGCATGCAGCAAGTCCTGGGTTTGAGCTCCAGCACTGCATAACGGGCCTCATGCTACATGCCTGCAATCCAACACTCAGGAGATGGAGGCAGGAAGATCAGAAGCTCAGCATCTTCCTCCAAGTAATGGCAAGTTCAAGACTGCGTGTGCTAAAAAAGACCCTGCTCCAATAACGACATCACTAATGCAAGTGGAATAGAGAGGGTAGAAGCAGGAAGAGCAAAAACAGTGGAACTGTACCCTGGATGTTTCTGTTGATCGAGATTTTGTCTTAATAGTGAGGCATAAGGTGCTTTGACTTTCCATCTAACTCTAGGGAAAAACTCAGATCTTAGTAAGATGGGGAACCAAGCAGTAAGGATGTCTTCTACATTTTTCTAGTCTGTCTTTGTAGGACTGTTTATGGATGAGAATGTGTATGTGTTTGTGTGTCTGTGTGTGAGAATTGTCTGCATGTCTGTTTGTGTATCTGTGTTTGTATGCATCTGTGCATTGTATATGTGCATGCATGTGTTATATGTGGCTGTGTCTAGTGTTTGGATATTGTCTATAGCTATGTGTGTCTGGTGTGTATAAATATGTCTGTGAAGTGTGTGTAAGTGTGTCTCTGGGTATGTCTGTATTTGTGTGTCTGCAGTCTGTATGGTATTCTGTGTGAATGCACTATGTCTGGCTGAACTTGTGTGTGTGTGTGTGTGTGTGTGTGTGTAAGAGAGAGAGTGGCTGCAATCTGTATGTCTGTATGTGGTAGTGTGTCTGACTGTACTCCATGTATGTGTGTGTATGTAT
>LOEQ01004052.1:105338-115367 GCA_001685075.1 Bramus lutescens
TCTGTGTATGTGTGTGTGTGTGTGTGTATAGTGGTGTATCTGGCTGCACTCTGTGCATGTGTATGTGTGTGTGCTTAGTGGTCCCCTTTTGGTCTGAAAAAATAAAAAGAAGGCTATAACTAATATAAGAAAACTATATACAATAAGTACAATGATATATACAATATATACAGGCAATAAATACATCAACAATGCCTAGTCCATTTGCATTTGACAAATTCAGAGAAAATATTTCATATCTATCCTATCTTGGTGAATCCAAAGTCTAATACCTAATTTACTTTCTATCATAACTTTCTTTGCTAAACTATAGCTATCTAATCTTTAACTCCTTCAGAGACCCAAAAAGGAAATAATATTAATGTACAATATGTTTTAACAAAATTAATCTCAAATTTGTATCAACATACAAAATTTGTATACAATATATAAAAGTAAAACCAATGTAAAACATTTAATCCTAATAGTTGCTTTTAAAAAGTAGATTCAATAATCTACCATTTTATCTTATATCTATATCCCCTTTTTTCTTTCTTATTTTCCTTTTCTTTCTCCCTTCTTTTCTTCCTTCCTTCCTTCCTTCCTTTCTTTCTTTCTTTCTTTCTTTTCTTTTCTTTCTTTCTTCTTTATTTGTTTTTTTGAGACAGGATTTCCCAGTAGGTATGGAGCCCATCCTGGAACTTGCTCTGTAGACCAGGCTGACCTTGAACTCATAGTGATCCACCTGCTTCTGTCTCCTGAATGCTGCACCATCACCACCTGGGTTTTTTTCAAAACAAGAACTTTGAATCTAATTTTCTTTGTTTATCTTTCTTACTGTCCCTGACCATTATTCATAACAACTTGTAACCAGTACATTAAACAAAGACAAACGTCCATAATCCATTTTTGGGGGAATGTGGGTGTAGTTTTCTAGGCTACTTCCTGCTGATTAAGGGCACTGATAATCTTATGGGGACCCAAAGAATATTTAAGATTATGGTCATATCCTTACTGGAGTTTTCTTGAGGCTGGATCGTTTCAGCCAGCAGTCTTGAAGCTGTTCTGGATGTAGAACTCAGAGGAAACTGCAACAGATGTACTCTGAAATGTTGAATCATCTGGGTCATCTGTTCCCATTGGAGGTTTTTCAGGGGGTCTTCCTTGATCAAACCTTATTTTTCTTAACCCAAAATGAATCCACAGACTTTCACTTCCTGTGAATGAAAGACCCCCGGATCCCCTTCCCCAAGAACAAGGCTCAGCCTCTGGATGCAAAAGCAAGAGGTGGTTTATTGAATACACAGGCACCTGTGGATGCTGCAGCTTTCGAGTAGCTGAGCATGTCAGGCTGAAGTCAGGGGTTGCTTATATATGGTTGGGGAGGCAAGAAGCAGCTTACAGAAGCAGATGNTAATCATCAAGGCCCATCTGGTTCAGACTAATCAGGGAACATTCCAACCTTGGGACTGTAATGGAAAATCCTCAACAGAGAACAAAAATAAAGTACATAGCTATGATGGGCAAACTAGTGGGGTCTTTCATGGAAACAAAAGCAAAACCTCTTCTCCAAAGTAGCATATCTTTTGACTTAAATTTTGAAGTCAAGGTACTCTCAAAATATATAGGTTGGATTAATCCAGCAGCATTAACAATCAAATATCTTTTAGCAGCTGTTGCTCTTTTCTCAGCAGTCAAACAATTCAAAGACAACACAATAACTACAGTTTCTAGATTCTCTGTGTATTTTCCATCTTTACATGGAAGCTATGCTGGGGCAGACTGAAGCTGAGAACGCTAGTTTTTCTCCCAAACCCATGTAGCTAGGTTTGGGTTCCAATTTCTAGACCTGGAATTCCAATCCCAACTCTGACCTGGGCTGGTGGCTAAAATACCTCAGGCAAACAGCATTTTCGTGGGCACCAAATGAAGGATGATTAACAAAACCTCATGAGTCAGAAATTGGGGTTCAACCTGAAGATCTGAAAAGCAAAACAGCCAGCCACTGACTCTTACCTCAACCTCAGTCTGAAATAATGATCCTGCCTTCTGGAATCTCAGAATGAGACTGTGTGTGAGAGCTGTCTCCCCGTCTTATATTCCTCTCTAGGGCTGGGATTAAAGGTGTGCATCATCATCATTAAAAGCATACACTGCCCAGTTTCTATAGCAGCTACTGGGATTAAAGGTTTGGTGTGGTGTGTGTCATTATGACTACTGAGATTAAAGGTGTGTGTTACTCTCACGTCTTTAGGCAGTCTTTATTTATTAAAATACAGTTGGAATGCCAGTACATTGTGGTGTGTCTGGCTGCACTGTGCATGTCTGACTGTGCATATTTGTGCATCTATGTCTGTGTGATGATGCTCTCCCTATTCCAGCTGGCAATGCAGAGGCACATTCAACCCAACTGCAAAACTGAAGAATTGTGTTGATTGTGGAAGTTAGCGTTTTCTGCTCATTATCTTTTTGTTTCTGATACATTTTTTGGGTGTTTTTTTTTTCTTCTGCAACTATAGAAGAACAACAAAGCCCAAACTAGACACTTACTGTGTGGAATATGATCGTGAAAAATTGTCAAAGATTGGGGTCTTTCCTAACCCACCTTTCTCCTTAAAGAGACATAAATGGAGCAGTTCCGTGAGCCCCCTGAACCTATGAGCACTCTAACTTTTCTAATAAGGAAGTGTGTAACGCTGGAGAAATGGAGGAAGGAAGCCGTTTCTTCTAAGCATCACTAGCACCCGACCAGGAAATTATGCTGGAAGAAAAGTAACACTCTTCTAATTCAAAACAATAATTACTATGACATGGGAGAGCAAGAGTCAGAAAATTCCAGAACCTGCCCAAGTTCATGCTACGTACTAAGCAGTACACTTGCTGAGACAACGTAAAATGATTCAGCCTGTCCCTGAGAACCAGCTGACTAAATTTCTTTTTTTTTTTCTTTTTTCTTTTCTTTCTTTTTTCGAGACAGGGTTTCTCTGTGTAGCTTTGGAACCTGTCCTGGAACTCTCTCTGCAGACCAGACTGACTCGAATTCACAGAGAGCTGGCTGTCTCTGCCTCCTGAGTGCTGGGATTAAAGGCGGACACCACCTCCACCTGGCAAATTTCTCCTGAGTATCTGTCATTTTTCTTTGGATCCCAGCACTCACATGTCTGGGGTGCTTGAATTCCACCACAGTCTGTCACTCACTTCTGTTCTTTGTAGTCATCTTTATTTTAATTGTGCTTTCTTATAAGTGTATTCAAAAGTTGTACTAGTTGGATGCCTAAACTAACCTCAGAGAGATCTCTCCCACAACCCTCCCTGCTACCTACTCCCAACTCTTAAGCCACTAACAAAGATATCTCCAGCTATTTGTGCAGCTTCTTCATGTGAGCCTGTCGTGTCAGTCACGATGTTGCCGTCCCACCAGGCTTCTGCACCTGTGTCTGTAGTGATGAGGAGAGTCTGAGCTATGGATAAGATAGAACCTAGGAACCAGCTTGGGAGGTGGTGGGTCTGGGCACGTGCGCGCGCGCGCACACACACACACACACACACACACGAGCCCTGGGTGAAGGTCTTGGAATAGAACAAGCCCTGAACCAACCCCTGTTATCTGAGAAGCTAGAGAGGAAGGAACTTGAGGAGAGAGAAACAGCTGCTTCCAGCTGCTGAGGGTCTCCAGGCTGGTTTGGTATGGAAGTGGAAGTTAGTCTTGGCAAATATTATGGGACTAATTCTAACTTGGAGGGTTAATCCCCTTTCCCTACCCGAAAACAAATACACTGGTTGTCCAAGGACTACTGAGGTTTCTCTTAAAGGCTTACTTGTGGTCCCTATGTTAAGAATGCTTCCAGAACCTTCACCACACAGTGCCAGTTTTGTTTTTTGTTTGTTTGTTTTTCATGCTAGTGCTTGAACTCATGGCCATACACACACATTAGGAAAATACTCAGCAACATCGCTTTTCCTTGGGACATTATCCTATGGTGTTTAATGTCTTCCAGTCCTTCTCTGCAATATAGGAAGGCGTCAGAACTGGAGACAGTTCTAGAACATTACAACGGCACACCCACAGCGCTGTTTAGAAGGAGGGCTTCAGAAAGACATGGCTGAGATGTTCCATAAGCAGAAACCCGACTAGTACATAGCAGTGTGCTATAATCATCAAGAGGAAGCCGTCTGGGGCTCCTCCAAAATCCTAAACTCTAATGCATAGCCTGTTTCCAAATTTATGCCACACCTCAATCTCAGAGAAATGCTAGTATTAAAAAGTCCACCAAAAAAAAAATACACACACAAGGAAATGTTTTAAAGGGACAATTACTGCATGCTAGAAGCACCGTCATTTTGTTAGCAAGACAAGCTGGCCCATTTATGCTGCAAGCAGGTGCCCACTGCCGACTGCCACCACCACTCCCTGCATGCTCCTCCTGGCCTCTGCTCCCATCAGAAAAGCAGATGGAATTGTTCAGCTTTCACTCTGGGCGATGGTAACTGTCCTGTGAGCAGATGTCTCCACTGCCATAGCAAACAGACCCTAACCAGCAAAATGTTCGGGGAGACTATTTAAAATTTTAAATCAGGCCACCAAATTATGTGTGTATGTGCCTGTGTGTCTTTGTCTATATCCGTCCGTGTGTATGATCTTTAACATATATACATATATACATAACCTATATACATGTGTATATATATATATTGCAAACAGCCATACAATAATCTAATTATTATACTGTTATTATCTATTTCTTCTAAATGTGATCAAAATACATTGTATACATGTATGAAATTCTCAAAGAATTAATAAAAACAGCATATTTAAAAGGTGACACATACTTACAGTAAAAAAGAAAAACCTACAGGCTAGAGAGATGGCTCAGTGTTACTTGCTGCTCTTTCAAAGGACCAGAGTTCGATTCCCAACACTGATGTCAGGCAGCTCACAACTGCCTGGAGTTCCAGATCCAGAGGATCTGATGCCCTCTTCCAGCCTCCTTCGAGTACCTACATACATGTTCACATACATACATAAATTTTAAAAAATCTCTAAAAAAATAAATCGTCCCCACCCATTTTTAAAAATAGATAACCTGGGGGCTGGAGAGATGGCTCAGTGACTGAGAGCTTTGCTTGTTCTTCCAGGGGTCCTGGGTTCAATTCCCAGCAACCACATGGTGGCTCAGACCATCTGTGGTGAGATTTGGTGCCCTCTTCTGGCCTGCAGGGACACATGCAGGTAGAACACCATATACATAATAAATAAATTAAAAAAAATAGATAGCCTGGAGTGTGAGTTTGTTTATTTCTCCCTTGGAGTCTATAAAGACTGTCATGTACTGAAAATTTATCTTAATTCTTAAAAATAATTCTTTTTTAAATATATAGTTTATTTTATTTGCATTGGTGTTTTGCTACATGTATGTCGTTGGTGTAAGGATGTCAGATGTTGGAATTACAGGCAGTTGTGAGCTGCCGCGTACATTCTAGGACTTGAACCCAGGTCCTACTAGGAAGAACAGTCAGTGCTCTTAACCACTGAGCCATCTCTCCAGCTCCTAAAAATAGTTCTTAATGAGACCCTGACTCAAACAAACAAACAAAACAACCCTAGCTCCTAAAAATAATTCTTAATGAGACCCTGACTCAAACAAACAAAACCACCCTTTGTGCTGGGCATAGTGGCAGACACCAGGTAAATCTCTGCAAGTTCAAAACCAACCTGGTCTACATAGTAAGCTCGAGAGAGCCAGGGGTACATGGTAAGACCCTGTGTTTAAAAAAAAAAATCATTCTTTTAGCAATGTGAGAAAGGGTAAACAGCTTTAAGGACAGTCACAGCAGATGCCACTGGAGAGATGGCTCAGAGGCCAGCGTCTTTGCTGCTCTTACTAAAGCCTGGATTGGTTCCCAGCACCCACATGGCAGCTCACAAGTCTCCCTAGCTCCAGTTCCAGGGGATGCAATGCTCTCTTCTAACCTTTTTGAGCCGCAGTCATGCACACGGTAAACATAAACACATACAGGTAAATCACGTATGCACATAGAATATAATAAATCTTTCTATTCACGTTTTTAATAGAATATATTTTGATCGTATTTCCCTTCTGCAGCTCTTCCCAGATCCTCCCTGACTCCCTACCCACCCAACTTTGTTCTCCCTCAAAAAAATTGCAAAAACCAAAAATCAAAACAAACAAAAACTAGTAAGACTTCCCCCCCAAAATCCCCAAACATAACAAAAATGAAATAAAAAGCCCCCCCCAAACCACCATGGAGCTTGTTTTGTGCTGGCCAGCTATTCTGGGGCATGGGGCTTACCCTGGAGTGTGGTTGATATACTTAGTGACTCCAGTAGAGAATACTAATTTTCCCTTTCCCATCACATATTTGCAAAGAATTTCTTGGTTGGGGTGGAGCCCTGTGTCCACTTCCCCTTCTCAGTGCTTGTGGCCCATCTAGCCTGAACCTTTGCAAGTCTTGTCTGTGCTGCCGTAGTCTCTGTATGTTCTTCCTAAGGGCATCGTGTCTGCTGTGCCTGGAAGACTCTGTTCTCTTGGTCTCTGGCTCTGACATTCCTTCTGACTCTGCTTGGAGCCTTGGGGAGGCATTTGATAAAGACATCCCATTTAGGACAGGGTGCCCTAAAGTCTCTCACTCTCCACGCAACGACAGTTGTGGGTTTCCGTATTATCTCCCATCCACTGCAAGAAAGGGGCTGAATGATGTACTGATCCGTGGGTGTAACAATATATCATTAGGAATCATTGTATTGCTGTGGTTCTTTAGCGCATGGTTCTCAACCTGTGGGACACTCCCCCCTTGGGATTTAACCACCCTTTCACAGGAATGGCCTAAATCATCAGAAAACCCAAATACTTGCATTACAGTTCATAACAGTAGCAAGATTACAGTTATGAGGTAGCAACAAAAATAATTCTGTGGTTGGGGGTCACCATAACTTGAGAATCTGTACTAAAGGGTCGCAGCCTTAGGAAGGTTGAGAACCACTGTTTTAGCAGAATAATAGCAGTAAGTTTTCCACTAGATCCATGATCTATCTAGTTTCAGGTTCTTGGTCACTTTATTCTTGTCAGGTATGCGTTCCATCTCATGAAGAGGGCCTTAAAGCTAATCAAAAAGCGACTGGCTACTCTCAAAACATTTGGGCCACTATTGTAGCGGTATGTCTTGTAGGCCATTGTTGTACATCACAGTGTCTGTAGCTGGGTGATAGTGATAATTACTTTTCTCCTCAAGTACCGGGATAGCTTCTAGCACCATGAACAACAGTCAGTAGTGGTGAAGCTTCCTGTTTGGTGCCAGCTCAACTTCTCTGTAAGTGTTGTCTTCAGTGATATCACCAGTGGACAGTAACCAATAGCCTTGGCAATAGCCTGTGATGTTTCCAGGGAGAGGAGTTCATGGGACCTTTTTGGTCAATGACTCAACAAGACGTAACTCATTCCAGGCACTGGAGGTTTTACTTGGTGGCAGGCTATGTCCAACTGTGGCATTGGGTATTGATACAACCTCATTTAAAATGTATTGTTAATCTGTAGCAAATCAAGGCAGTGTGGTACTAGCCCCAAAAAGACAGAAATATGAATAAATCCAATGTGGGAAAGAACTTTTTCCAACAAGGAGTATTGCAACAACCAGACATCCAACCTGTAAAAAATAATGTATCTCAGCACAGACCTTGCAATCCTTTGTTAACTTAGCTGCAGGAGGAACACAAAACTACAAACCTTCTAGAAGATAACAAGATCTGTGTGCTCCTGGACCTGGGAATGACTTCAGATTGACAACAAAGATTATTTATAAGAGACAGAATTGATAGCTGACTATTAAAATGTTATGTTCCGTGAAAGATATTCTCAGGAGATGAATAGATCACAATTTGCAGAAAATGTCTAAAAATGTTAATTAGAATATACAGGGAAATCCTAAAGAGTGGCTCACTAAAGGAGGACTCATTTCAAAAATGGGCCAAATACCTTAGCTGGTGGCTCACCAGACATGTCACACAGATACAGGGACAGAAGCACAGCTCAGACGGTAGAGTGCATATCAAAGATGTCCACAGCTAGACGGCAGGGTGTAGGCCTAATAGGCACACGGCTCAGATGGCAGAATGCATGCCCAACGTACACACAGCTCAGATGGTAGAGTGCACGTCTAATGGGCACACAGTCCTGGGTGTACACCAGTAAACACTGGGGAGATCAAGGCAGGGGGGTTCAGAAGTTTCATATCAGCCTTAGCTACATAGAAAATTTAAGGGCAGCCTGGGCTACATGAGACCTTGTCATAAAACAAAACAACAGAATCTTCCTCCCCCCAAAAAAGCTGAGCTCCAGGCCCCTGAATGTAGTTGAGGAGGCAGCAATAGGAACACCCGCTCACTACTGATGAGAAAGTGAGATGGTTCTGCCATTTTGTAAATCAGTTTGACATTTTCTCAGAAAACTCCACACACCATGCAATCAATCAGCTATCACCTTCCTTGTTAATTACCCCACTGGAGTTTTACAATCCCAGGACAACTCACACAAATGTTTGTGGCAGTTTTATTCCTAATTGCCTAAAGTTGGGGCAATCAAGCATTCCTTCAGTGACTGAGTGGATAGAAGCTGCAGTACATCCAACAAACGGAATAGGGTTGAGCAGCAGCGGGAATAATAAGCTGTGGAGTCACCAAAAGACATGGCAGGAGCTGAAATACATATGCCTGGGCCAAAGAAGATGGTCTTAGAAGGGTCTTCAATCATATGACATTCTGGAAAAGTCAAAATTAGAAAGATAGGAAAAGCGTCAGTGGTTGTCAGGATCTGGGGAAGGGGAGGGACATGAGTGGATGACTCACAGAGGACATTTGAGGCACTAAGATTACTGTGCACAGAACTGTGATAGAGGCTGGGCCTGTGACCTCAGGAACTTGGGGGGCTGAGGCAGGAGGACTGCAAGGCCAGGATCAGGTTAGGGATATATCTTGATTGTGAGCTGCTTGACTGGCATGGGCAAGACCCAAGGCTCAATCCACAGCAGAAGGAAGGAAGGGAGGGAGGGAGGGAGGGAGGNGGGATGGAGGGAGGGATGGAGGGAGGGAGGGGGAAGGGAGAGAGAAAAGGAGAGGGGAGGAAGAGAGGGAGGGAGGAAGGAAGGAGTGGGGGAGGGAGGGAAAGAAAGGTGAGCTGTGCTGGATACAGGTCATTATAAATTTGTCATCACGTACAAGAGCAGACATAGGCCCTACAGTAAACTTACATGCACGTATATTATGTCAGTGTAGGTTTGTTAGTTGCAGCAAGTGTTCCAGACCAGTGTGAGCTGTTGACAATGGGTTAGAGCCTTGTAAAGTAGGGACAAGGTGGGGTGGGGGTGGGTAGAGGAAAATAAAAATAGTTCTTTAATTCACTTAATTAACCCACAAATGCTCTAAAATAGCATTAATATATAAACAAAAAACTTTGTTCCAAGCATGCAGAAGTTTAAAGGCAGGTTTCATGGCTAACCCACACTACCATTGCCAGCTTTGGGCTTGGTGACTGCATAACAGCCAAGCCTTTGATGTTCATGATGGGAGAAGAAACAGCTAGCCATGCTGCATATGTAGCGGCCAGTGACGAGCCACAAGACCGTTCTCTACGTGTGAGCAGGACACAGGCAAGAGGACTTACAGCGTTCTCTAGTGTACATATGGGTAGTGTGTGTGTGTTTGTGTGTGTCTGTGTCTGTGTGTGCCTGTGCTTGTGTATGTGCCTTGGTGTGTGTGTTAAGGGCTATTCTATGATTGACAATGCATGCCTTTAACCCCTTGAAGTCTTCCTTATAATAAAGTCCACTGTCTCATGAAGTATGACATCACACACTGCCCCCATCCTCATGAAGTGTGACATTCCACACTGCCCCCTCCTCATGAAGTGTGACATCACACACAGCCCTGTCCTCATGAACTGTGACATCCCACACTGCCTTGTCCTCATGAAGTGTGACATCCCGCACGGCCCCTGTCCTCATGAAGTATGACATCACACACAGCCCTGTCCTCATGAA
>LOEQ01004052.1:122145-134474 GCA_001685075.1 Bramus lutescens
TTTTCAGGTCAGATGGAATCAGCAAGAGAAAGAGTTCAAATCAGGGCTCCCTTAGGCCTTAGCTTTATGATTATGATGCTTAAATGTTTTTAGTTATCTCATGGTAAAAAATAATCTGTCATTTTCTTAATAAAATTTCATTTATGAAATCTATATACCTGAAAGTGGAAATTATCTATGTAAGACATTAATATTCAATACACTTCTTTTCAATTTTCTACATACACATATTGTGAAAAATTTTAATAACATATCTTGCTTTTGTACTTGTGTTTAAAAATTAATCAAAAAGACATGCGCTTGTGTATGTGTCTGTGACCGCATAAGCACACATGTATGTGGGGGCCTGTGTAGGCCAGAAGACTGCATTTGATCCCAGAGACAGAAACTGATATTGTAATTCACCCACCATGAGTGCTGTGAAACTGACTTGGATCCTCTGGAGAGCAGCGAGTGTTCTGAACTGGTGCGTCATCTCTCCAGTCCCAAATCTTAGGCATGTTCTAAAACTGAAAAAAACTCATACATATTCAAAAAAGCATCTCTTGGTGTCCCATTTAATTCCAAAAATTAGCCATAATGACCTACCTTGTGCATAGCCTCTGTTTTAATCACTTTGCCGTGTTACATTCTGCATGCCTACTGGTTACATGTAAAAGAAAAAACACTTGTAAATACTGTGACGTGGTTCTTCTCTCTTGTCTGTTGGAGCAATCGCCTAAGGCTCTTGTGACATCTCAAATGATCCCAACCTCCGAGTATATCACACTCCCCATAGGAAGAGGATTGAAAATAAAGTGAAGCCTGGTGTTTTATAGTTCTGACCCTAGCTCTTGGGAGGCTGGTGAATTGTGAGTTTCCGGCCAACCTGAGCTGGGCTATGGCATCTGTCTAATAAAACAAAAGAAGAAATGTAGTCAGGAATTATGCTGGTTTAGCAAAGTGATGGTCACAGGTTCTCCTCCAGGATCTAGGACTTCAATTACCCTTGGTAGCTGGCTGGTTTCCAGCATGAGAATGGTTTCTGTCTCGTTGAGCGAATATTTGGATCAATTAGAGAGCTGTTGGTTACTGCCAATAGTGTGCCACTATTGTACCTGTAGGTTGTCATCCTATACTGGTCATCACTGTGGTTCATAGGCATCATAGCTGGGTAGGACCATTGGCTGCTTCCTTCCTTTGGAAGCTTGCATGGTGCCTTCTGATGCTAGTCCTCAGGGTGCAGGCTTTCAGGTCAGATTCAGCTCAGGGGCCTCTGCGTTCTGGGTCTGGAGTACATGGCATTTTTCAGACTTACTTTCCGCCTCTGGGAGACAGCCATGGGCAATAGCCTGGTTTGGGAGTCTTCTGGACAACCCTGATCAACAACATAAAAGGGGCTTTCTCATGCTGGTGCTGGGGTTTTTATTAGATAAACTATGGCTCTCAGGGGAAATTGTCAGCCCAGATAGGATGATTTCATGTAAACGACACATGTGTACAAAGTTTCCCATGTGTTATATGTAATTTTAGGTAGACAGATATGATCCACATGACTCTGTTGGACATCCTTACTGTTATTTTACCACCTTGCTCCTTATTCTGTGTTTATCTTCTCCTCCCTCATCAATTTAAACCCCACCCGTTTTTTTCCCCATTTCTCCCTTCGAATTACTTGTAGCTTGCTATTCCCCTCTATTGATCCCTCTCCCACACCTCAAGGTCCCTCTTGCCCTTTCTGCTTTCCATAGTTCCTCCAGGTTATACGCACACATCTAAAGGCTTAGAGCTGCAGGTAAGAGAGAGCACGTGGAACCTGTCTCTCTGAGTCTGGTTACCTCCCTCAGTACGATCTTTCCTCGCGCCGTCCAGATGCACACAAACGTCATAATTTTGTTTTTCTTTAACTGAAGAGTGTTTTATAGTGTAGCTGTACCACGTCTTCATCATCCATTTCATCAGCTGAGGAACACGTAGGTTGTTTCCATTCCCGAGCTACTGCAAGCACAGTGGCAGTGAACATGGCTGAGCAAATGCATCCTTCTGCTCACAGATAAATGTAGCTTTCACCTGTGGTGGTTTAAATGAAAATGGCCCCCATGGGCTCAGAGGGAGGGGCACTGTTAGGAGGTGTGGCCTTATTGGAGTAGGTATGGCCTTGTTACAGGAAGTCTATCACTAGGGGTGGACTTTGAGGTTTCAGAAGCTGAAGCTAGGCCCTTCCTGCCGCTTATGGATCCAGATGTAGGACTCTCAGCTCTTTCTCCAGCACCATGTCTGCATGCATGCTGCCATGTTTCTGGCCATGAGGATATTGGACTAAAGCTCCGAACTGTTACCCAGCCCCAGCTAAATACTTTCTGTTATAAGAGTTTCTGTAGTCATGGTGTCTCTTCACAGCAATAGAAACCCCAACTAAGACATCACTCCTCATCAGAGAAATTTCTTTCTGCAACAGAGACAATAACAGAGAACCACAAGTGACCAAAACTTATTACTTATCTAATACCAAGTGACCGGCTCTGAGGTTATTTACATATACAAACTGAACAGGTTATATTAATGTATTTAAGAATGTATGTATGTATGTGTGTATGACTGTAACAATTGAAAAAGGATCATGATTTGAGAGAGAACAAGGGAAGATGTATGGGAGGGATTAGAGGTAGGAAAGGGAAGGGGAAATGATGTAATTGTAGTTTCAAATAATAAAAATATTATTATAAAAAAGTACAAAAAGAAAAAAGAGGCTAAATAAATCACTAGGTCGAGAAACAACTCCCTGGTGGAGCATGAGCCTAGCATAAGCAAGGCTCTGGGTTTGGTGCTCACGATCATGATAATAATTAAAATGAAAATTACAGTGTAATTTTTTTCATTTTTTTGAAAGAGAATCTCACTGGAGCACAGGCAAGCCTGAAACTCATGGCAATCCTCCTGCCTCTGTGTCCTCACCATTAGGATTATAGGTCTGAACTACTACACCCAAGTCAGCACTATAGCTGAGTAAGTCTGCAGGCATCACTCACTCTTGCACCCTGGGCCACTGCTAGGTAAACAGGTGACCTGAATAGAACTGGGAGAGGTGCCACAGCTATGTGACAACTGATGTGCGACTCAGGGACCAAGCAGAGTTTAGACACAGGGGTCAAAGGCAAGGTTCATGTCCTGGGTGGAATGAGGCAGGACACTGATGTCGTCACGAACACAGAACAGCAGATATTCTGGAGTTTTGCGTTTAATATTTTTAGTTATTTTAGGAAACAAACTCCACTGATAACAAAGCACAAGTAAGGGAGAGCAACTGTATCCAGTCTTGCAAATATGCTGATCTACCGAGCTGGTCTGTCTCCACGTTGAAAGAAAGCCTCCCATTAGCTCTTAGGTAGATTGTGACAAAATACCGAGAAACAGTCAGGCGGTGGTCGCACCTTTAATCCCAGCAGAGGCAGAGGCAAGCAGATCTCTGTGAGTTCAAAGTCAGCCTGGTCTACAGAGCAAGTTCCAGGACAGGTTCCAAAGCTACACAGAGAAACCCTGTCTTGAAAAACCAGAAGAAAAAAAAATACTCAAGAAACAACTTAAATGTAGGTAGGGTTTATTTTAGCTGATGGTTTTAGAGGCTTGCTCCATGCTTTCAGGTCTGTATAAGGTAGAACGTGATAACATGGAGGAAGGAGCAAGGTGAGCCTTGTGGCAGATGGGAGGCATTGTCAGAGAGACTCGCAACAAGCCCTTGAAAGGCATGGCCAGGTGACCTGATGTTGTAGGAGGCTATTTGTTTGTTCCTGACTGCTCAGCCCTGAAATAACCACACAGAAACTGTATTAAATCACTGCTTGGCCTATTAGTTCTAGCTTCTTATTTATTCTTCTAGCTCTTTTATCTTAATTTAACCCATTTCTATTAATCTGTGTATCACCACATGGCTGTGGCATAGCAGCTAAAGTTCTGTCCAGCATCTGTCCCCAGGAGGGCTCCATGGCCTCTCCTCGACTCTGCCTTCTTTCTCCCAGCATTTAATTTAGTTTCCCCCACCTAGCTCTATTTTACCCTATCACAGGGCAAGAAGTTTCTTTATTCATTAACCAAAAAAGCAACACATAGACAGAACTTCCAACCTCCTGACAGCCATTTAGTTCCCATGATATAATCAGCATTCAATCACATCAGCTGGGGGCCATGCCTTCAATACAGAAGTTTTTTTTGGGGGGGGGTTGGGGACATTTTATATCTAAACCATGGCATCCATGCTTCTAGAAGTGGAAAGACTAGGTCAAAGGTCATGGCTTTTTTTTTAAGTGCTTCATATCTGCCAAATTATCCTCCAGACAGACAGTGACTTGGGTATCTGGACGCCAGAGTGTCTTCATACATACAGTTCTGTCATACGAGAATTAGTATGAATTCACTTAAACGATTTGAGAGGCACACTTTTACACTGTTTGATGGCCACCTTCAGGGTCCCCTTCTTATGCAGTCCTTCGTAGTATGTGTCTTTTTCCTCTTCTACCCTCTGGAACCAACCACCAAGCATGAGATACTATTCCACCTTGGTCAGAGTTACTGAGTACCTTGATCTCTCGAGAACCTTACATTCTGGTGGGGATGGACAAGAGTAAACCAGGAAGTGCTACAGCCAAAAACGAAGCAGGGAGAAGATGGAGAAGGTGGGGAAGGGAGAGAGAGGGCTTGCTGCTTGGTTTCACCGATGAGGCAGCAACAGAACAAACGTCTGACGCAATGAGGTGGGCAGTACTGGTGTGAGAAGACCACTTCAAGAAGTGCAAGTGAGCCGAAGGCATGCTTAGACAATCCGAGACGCAGTAAAAAGCAGGAAGGAGGTCAGTCTCTAAAGGATGTTTTTATTTTGTTTTTATGTTTTTTTTTCTGCTGGGGGTTGGGGATCACTATTCTAGTGTTTTCTTAAAATGAGTAAGAACTGTTACATTTATCAAAATCCAGGAATGTGGTTAAGATTACTGCACTTGCTTAGGAAGTATAAGTGAATCCAAAAAACCAAACAAATGTCAATTCTTCATGGGAGCTGCTCGGGGTGTTTCTAACTGGGCTCAGATTAGGATTCTAGCATCTTCTGTGTTAGAGCTAGCCTGGCCATCACTGTTCTGAGGCATGGCCTTAGTGGCTCCAAGAAAGCCAAGGCCCCAGCCACATGCTGCCCTGGTTCCTAGGTAAGAGGATGACCAGTATGCAATACCCACCACCCTAGATTATTAGGAAGGAGTCATCTTATGTAGTTAGTAACACTACGATCACCTTCCTTCTAGAAGGGTCCAACTGGCACCTGTCCACAGCTGTTCAGTAAATTTTTGATATAGGTTCTTAATGAATACAGAAAATAGACCAGTGAGATGTCTCAGCAAGTAAAAACAGCCATGCAAACATGACGAAAACACAAATTCAATCCCTAGAAGGCACATAAGAAGCCAAACATGGCCAGCGGTGGTAGCACATACCTTTAATCCCAGCACTCCGGCAGAGGCAGGTGTGGATCAGAGAGTTCAAGGTCAGCCTGGTCTACAGAGCAAGTTCCAGGACAGCCAGCGCAGCACAGAGAAACCCTGTCTCAAAAAACCCAAATCCAAACATGGTGGCATGCATCTATGATGCCAGCATTTTTCTAGCAAGAGTGGAGTTGGAGACAGAACTGCCCAGAAGCTCATTAAGCTCATAGGTCAGCTAGCTAGAAGTACACAGCACAGCATAAAAAAAAAAAAGGCAGACCCTGCCAACCAGAGGGAAAGCTGTCCTCTGCCTGCCATGTGTGTGCCATAGCATCAGCCCCCCACCCCCACCCTCACAAAATGAATGACAGAACTCATTTCATTCTATGTGCATGGGTGTTTTGCCTGCATGTATGTCTGTACACAAGGTGCATGAAATGCTCAGAGGCCAGTGGAGGGCACTGGATCCCCTGGGAGTTAGAGATGGTTGCTGCCATGTGGTTGCTGGGAATTAAATCTGGGTCCTTTGGAAGCACAGCTAGTGTTCTTAACCACTGAGCCGTCTCTCCAGGCCCTAAGTTAACATTAAAAAAGGAAATGTGGTAAGAAAATTAGATGCATGCAAGTGATTCCTTGCCTCTTCAAACGTTTGCATTGCCTTTAATGCTCGACAGACCTCAACTAACCCCTGGGAGTTTCAGGAGTGGCTGAGAGTCCATTTCTTTCAAATAGGATTTCTCGGAGCAGACGACAGGCACTCACTGCAGAGTAGCAACACGTCATATTAGTGAGAGCTCCTCCCGACATAGACATAGTTTACACAACATTCAAGACTTCATTTCTTGTAGACCTGAAACTTCTTTTGCCCACAACTGCCTCGGCTCTCACATGTGAAAGCGTTTTGGTGACGTCTGCATACTCACCGAGTCCAAACCAACACCAGTTGGTATCCTTAAATGGCCCACAAGCTAATTATTTATTGCAATACAATTTGTCAGAGCCAAGCTGGACCGTGGGGATGGCTCTGTGGATGAAGTGCATGCTTGCCTTACAAGTGTGAGGAAGACCCGCATTTTGATTCCCAGTGCCTCGGAAAAGCTGGGCAGGCCTGATGAACACCAAGTAATCCCAACGCTCCTGACCAGGGGACAGTATGCAGAGCCAGACTAGCTACAACTTGATGTAGGAGCAGCAGGAGCTCATAAGAAACTGAGACATCTCTGCAAATTTGCTGAGTACGTTTTAAGCAGAAGAGCTTCACTAGTACACAGAACTTTTATAACCCTTGTAGACCGAGGGAAAGACAGAGTACATGAGTGAATCCGTATTTGGAGTATACACAGGCCACATTAAATGCATAAGACGCTAGTTGTTCCCAAATGAAGCAAGCATTTGGGCTGGGAGGACATTCCCTATAAATGCCAGAACAATTTCAATCATGAATATTTTATCTATTAAAATACAATTTTATAATAATCTGAAAAATTGGGAGGATATAAATACAGCTCAGTCTAAAGGAAACATTTTTAAATTGATGCTTACTTCCATGCTTTCTCTAGATTTTTTTTCCTATGGCTCAATGACACTAGAATTAATTATAATACTATCTTCTGTTCCTGTAGTTTGAATTCTAATTGGTCTTAATATTAAAAAGCTGGAGTCAGATGTTGGCATAAATACTGAAAAATCAGACAAGGAGCCAGCCACTAGAGAGACCTTTTACCTCTACCAAATCCTCAGACCAAAGTGGGTAAGATCCCATCCCCCCAAATCCTCAGACCCAATGTCCCGAGCTCCTGTCTCTTCCCCTTTATATTCCTCTCTCCACCCAGCCCTATCACTCCTGTCTTCTCCCTAGTGCTGGGATTTCTCTTTTAGACAGATTCAATCTTGTGTAGCCCAGGCTGGCCTTGAACTCACAGAGATCCATCTGCTTCTATCTCTCGAGTGCTGGGATTAAAGGTGTGTGCCACCTCTGCCTGGTCTCCATGGCTAACTAGTGTGCCTTAGCTCCATACTCTGATCTTCAGGCAAGCTTTATTTGTTACAGCACAAACAAAATCTCGCCACATGTTCCCCTAAATAAGACTTTAAAATCTTGGAAGTGGTCAGCAGGATGGCTCAGTAAAGTTTGCCTGATGACCTAAGTTTGATCCCTAGGACAACGTTGGAAATACAGAAGTGATTCCACAAAGTCGCTTCTTACCTCCTGGCACATACATACACCACACAAAATAATAATGATGATGATGAAAATCTCAGAATGACAGTGTACACTGTCCTGCCCCATCCTACCTCATCACCCCATCACAAACTTCCCAGAAACAGCTAAATTCTCATTCATATGCCTCGACAGCCACACAGTCCAAGTTCCCATCCCATTCTATGCATTACCAGCCAAGTGGTCACAAACTATGACTGTATCTGTTTCATCACCTGCAAAACCATCAACATTAGTCTACTTTGCTGGCTCTTTGTGAGTACTAAATATACGTACACACCTAAAATCGTAGCTGGCGTGAAGTGCACTATATCGCTATCACAACACAGATGTTTCACCTTTACGTCTATCTTAGAACCCTACGTAAACCCTTCCAGGCACACATTCTGTATTTTTCTCCAAAATTCTAAACTATAATGCTTCTATTTTCAATAGGTTTTTAATTTGGAGAGATAACTACACCCTCTCAAAATACCAACGATACTGAATAATTAGCTTAGTTGTTCATGACAAAGAATATACAGCTAGCATCCTTTCGGGATGGTCTAAGATCCACCCTGAAGCGCAGCAGAGGCTGGCTCTAGATCGTAGTCCTCAGCACTGCAGGCTCGGCTCTGGTCAAGCACAGGCTAGCAAGCATGAGCTCTAGGTTCAGTCCCCATCACCACAGCCTACAGCAGTCCAGCTAAACTGGTGGGTGATCCGGCTTTAACAATAGTACAACAGCACATAACTAAGAGATAGAACCTTCTGGGTTTTCTAGCAAACACAAGGTATCATCACCATATGCTAATTACTGCTGAATTCTGTAAAATCAAGAAAACATTTATTAGATACCAAGGACAATGAATGACAAATTCTGTCAGAAGGTGTGACCATGGCTTTCAGAGTAAAATGTGACATTCTAGAGTTTAGCTCTTTAGCATATAAGATAAAGAGCATACATATTCAAAAAACATTAATTTACTAGGGGAAAAAATCCCAAAGTAAGAGGTGAGTTGCTCTTACTTCTGTATCAACTAAGGGAAAAGATAATCCTGAGGGGCCAGGACCATCTTATCTGTCAGTCAAGTCAGACAGAGGACATACAATGTAATAGCAATGAAAATTGCCTTTCTCCATAAAACCAAGTCTAGGGAGGCAAACTAGAAACGACAGATATAAAGGAGCCAGACCAATCTTCAATATATATTGAAGTTCCGTCTCAGGCAGGATGAGGGACTCGGGGGCAGCCAGCTCTGAATGGACACTCTACCTTCAATTCTTCACCTCACTGACTTCTGACAGTTTGGCAAACTGGGGGTCATCACATTTTAGAGACATGTCACCAAGACTTTACAAACGTGATCTGAGATGATACAAACTCCGAATGCCTGTGCCATTCTCTGAGACTTTTCTGTCGGTCTTTCTGTAGATGGCATAATTTGGGCAGAAGTATACTCCAGCTACGGGCTAACTAAAATGGCACCGAAAAGCTGTGTACCCAAACTCAAACCTTACCTTTTGTTCTCTCGATGACTTAGGGGACGGTTACCTTTGGGCACTAGACGATCAGGATTAACTTTCTTTTGAGTAATTATGGAAATTTTCCAATGTGACTCTAATGTCGGCACTGCACATACATTCAGGAACGGATACTACTGGCCACCAAGATGCTCCACTTAAAACAAATGTTTCCTGGACTGCCAAGATGGCCCACAGGGTAGGAGTGCTTGCCCCACAAACCACCCCTGGAAGCCATGTAAAAATACTTGGTGAGGTGGCTCAAGTCTGTAATCCCAACCTATATTGAGCTACAGGAGGTGCATGGGGCACAGGCGCAGAAATGAGATAAGCTCTGCTTCAGGCGCAGGTGGAAGCAGAGGACCACGTGCTGAAAGTCGCCTTCTGACCTCCACACACATGCTGTGATGCACATGCGCCCGCCTGTATGCATGCTATAAACTGTAATTAAAGCCAGGAAGTTTGTGCCTCTTTCTTTAAAACTAAGATCTAGTTTCTCCAAATTCCCATGTTTTCCTCTAATTAAATATTTCTCTAAGCCTGGCTTTGGTGCATAGCATTTAACAGATGTGTGTCCCAGATCATCTAGCTTAGCAGCAAGTGTTTTTACCTAAGCCATCTCACTGGCCCTGATTTTAAAATAGAGATCATACATTTTCTGGTCTCACACACACTTACAGATATGTCAAATTTATACAAACTTTAAAATACCAGAACTAGAAAGACATATTTGCAAATTATCATTTAGGGTTATATCCTTAACCTGAATCAGATTCAAAAATTCAAAGGAATATGAGAACTGGTCTTTCTGTATAAGCATGTACATATGTACTTTTTCATTTGAGGACAATGTATGCACATGCATGTGGAGGGACCTTGCGGTCCGCCGTGTTTGAGGCGGTGTCTTTGCTGCTCCCCTCACTTCTGTGCACATCAGGCTAGCCTGCCCTCTACTCTCCTGTGCCTGCCTGCACCCCACAGGAGCACGGGGACAGCAGAGCTGGGACGCCACAGCCAGCCTTCCACAGGTTCTGGAGAACTCAGTACAAGCCTGTGTGTGCCACAGCAAGCACTGCTTCAGGCTCGAAAACTACGCGACTTGGAATAACTTCTAGATGTCTGTTTTGAGGGGCTTAAAAAGGGATTAATTATTGCTGCCCAATTATGTGAATTTTTCTAAGAGGAAGCAGGATACAGCTCAGCACTTTCCCTGTGGCAGGGGCGTGGAAAGATGAGTGGCGACTGTGCAATGCGGGAAGAAACTGAAACCACAGGGGAGTCCTGACAGGTGAAGATGGTTAAGAAAGAAGGCTCCGGAACTGTAGAGCGGAGAAGCAAGTCCTGTGTTACTTATGCTGTCTGACTGTTATGGGCCGTGAATCAAGCGCAGGCTTTGTACATAGCGGGCAAATATTCTACTAGTGAGCTCCACCCCAGCACAACCATTTTATTTCTTTAAAAAAGTAATTACATATATTTGGGGAGGGGCATACCATGGCACACATAGAGTGGTCAGTTCTCGCCATCCATATGTGGGTCCTGGAGATCAAACCCGGGTTGGCAGGTTTGGCAGCAAATACACTTACCCAATGAGCTATCTCACTGCTGGACCCAATTTTATATCTTCAGAGAGACTAGGCTATATGCAGCGAGTTCCAGGTTGGCCTGACCTCCACAGAAAGAACTCAGCAACAAAACCCAAAGGGTAATAAGCATGCTCCCTAAGGTTACACAAAGCACTGCATAAATCCTCACAATTTCCTACCAACTGTCATTTCTGGATCAAAAACTACTCTAACATATCCTTTTAAGCAGAGGTTTATTTTTTTATTTCCACATTACAGTTTGCTGTAATTCACAAACCTCCATCTCAGAAACTCTGGAGACACTGAACTCACAGAGATGTCAGGGATGTGCACCCAGCGCTCTCGCCCAGAGAGCAGCCACTGCTCGTATGAACAACGCTTGCTGCTCGCACATCTCTGAGCTGTCTGGGCAGTGACAGCTGCAGCTTTTCACTGAGTCTTCAGTGATTAAACTGAACATTTCTTCCCCTGCTACCTTACAGTCAGTCATCAGCGAGCTATCTGCTTACATAATGTGTTACAGCCAATGAACTCTGCTCAGTGCCCGACTTAATGTTCAGGACACAGTCGCACAGCTGGCCCCAACAGCACACAAAACCGCCACATGAGTTTCAGTGTAAGAGATTTACTTCTCCCTCAAAGCAAAAAGTATCCCACAGTTCAGATTTACATAAGTAGTGCCTTCTTTTAAATAAATTAAAAACAAAATGCTATCCTGCCTGTAAAATTATAAATACTTCTAGTCCATTTTACAGAAAGTTAAGACATTGACAAACGCATCATTTCCAGTAAATAAAAACTATGGCAGTGAAGCCAGTTTAAAAAAAGGAGTCATACATCTAGGATTCTGTCTTTAACATTACAAAAATTAAGCCAAATAAGGAAAAAAAATAAAGGAGAAAGAAGAAAGTTTACAAAGTGGCAACTACTATGATCCAGAAGATGCTGAAACATCTCCCCTCCATTCAGGACTGCGCCATTTCTGGAATGAACATCTGTGGATAACGAAGTTCGGTGAGTGTGCCTTTCTCAGTGTTCGGGTCGAAACCACAAGGTATACAGAAATACTTTCCCAACTGGGCAGGAAAGATAGACCTCAAAACACGGTGACTGTTTGAAAACCACACAACAAGGTTTAGCCAGAGTATTCAAGATTAGAAGACTTCGATGGACTAAAATCTTCAGAGGTACCCGAAGTTACAAGTCCATGGGGAACACTTATTTTACCATGTTAAGAAAGGAAACATGATTCACGGTTCAATACAGACTGGCTAAAATGAGAACTGTGGGTGATCTAAGCAGCCAAGGTCCCTACAGAAGCATGAAGACATGATTAGAAGAAAGGCGTTTTAGTTCTGCGGCCTCTTCGATTGCTCAGCACATGAAATATCCCATCCATCTTAAGAAGCACAGCTTCTGGACGGCACCGATTCCCCTTCAGTGGGGAGGAAGATGTCTCTATGTCCCAAGTGACTCATTATCAGACTTATAGGATCTCTAGATCTACATGCCGAACTTCAGGATTTCGTTTCTGCAAAGAAAAAAAAACTCCACATTATTCACAGCAATACCCCC
>LOEQ01004053.1:1950-12679 GCA_001685075.1 Bramus lutescens
CCGTGTGGTTGCTGGGAATTGAACTCAGGACCTTTGGAAGAGCAGGCAATGCTCTTAACTGCTGAGCCATCTCTCCAGCGCCCTCAGTTGCTCTTTTATAATAATGAAGAACTATTACAGATAGCTACCAAAAAGCCAAAAGAATGCAAGTATCGCTTAAGGCTGTGGAGAAAACTCATACACTGTTGGTAGGAAAGCAAAGGCAGAGTCACGTGGAAAGCAGTAGAGAAGCACCTCAGAATGTTAAAGCTGCCATACAACTTTATGACTATAATTCTGGGTACGTGCCCCCCCCCATCATCTCAAAGACTGTATGAGTGACAGTGTCTACCCACTGCAGTGTTATTCACCAAGATATGGAAGCGACCCAATTGTCCTATGCTTGATGAATGAATAAAAAGATATGGAGCAAATGTAATGGAACAATGTTCACCCCTAAAAAGAAAATCTTGACATCAGATGCTAACATGGATAAAGTAGAAGGACCTTGTGGCTAAGTGAGAGAGGCCTGGTACAGGAAGACACAAAATTTCCCTGGGATGGGGAGTTTTGTCAACCTGACACAATCTAGGGTCACCTGGGGAGTGAGTCATCATGAGGGACTGTTGACCAGGCTCTTCTGTGGCTGGGTCATCATGAGGGACTGTTGACCAGGCTCTTCCGTGGCTGGGTCACCATGAGGGACTGTTGACCAGGCTCTTCTGTAGCAGGATCACCATGAGGGACTGTTGACCAGGCTCTTCTGTGGCAGGGTCCCAATTATTTTTGAGGTGGGAAAACCCTACAGGCAGAAAGTGAGCAAGCCAGCATGCATGCAATCATTCTCCTTGCCATGTGGCATGCATGCAATCTTTCTCGCCATGTGGCATGCATGCAATCTTTCTCCTTGCCATGCGGCATGCACGCAATCTTTCTCCTTGCCATGCGGCATGCACGCAATCTTTCTCCTTGCCATGTGGCATGCATGCAGTCTTTCTCCTTGCTCTTGACTGTGATGTGACCAGCAGCTCTGAGTCCCTACCTCCTTGACTTCTCTGCAGTAACAAAAACCCTTCTCCCTACCCACATTGTTTTTTTTTTTTGGGTCACGGAAGCTGGAAACCAGGACACTCACTTATGTGTGCAATCTAAAGAAGTTGAACTTATAGGAGCACACAGTGGAAGGATAAGACTGAGAAATGGAGAGATCTTGGTCACAGGGAACACGTATCAGTCACAAGAGGAATTCTGGAGACTTGATAGCGTAATGAGTGACTACAGCTAGTGATGATAATTACTGGACACTTGGAACATGCTAAGATGACAATATTAGACATCTTTCCCTGACACAGGGTAAGCTGTGGTCCTTATATCAACAAGTTAGATTTCAGGGATCATCTCATAGTGCATATACCAAAGCATCACACTCTGTCTGGAGTACAGGAAAGCTTTATTTGTCAATTGTTCTCAATACGGTTGGGGAAAAGAATTCTCCAAGTTCAACAAGAGTTGACTCTCAAGTTAGTGGCAGTAACAGTAGATTTGACATTTCTATACCAGACACCAGATGAAGTCTTTAAAAGCATTGTTTCTGTGGGATAGTTGAAATTATTCCTTGTTTGAGAATTGAGAACGTCACAGAGGGGTCCTGGTCAAGGTCACTCAGTAGCAAAGCAGGAGCTGAGTCCGGAATATGCCTCTCCAGATTGCATGCTTTTCCCTCATATGCCTTACACTGCCCAGAGCAGTGCTGGGCCATGCGATCAACAGCAACTTTTGTGTGCCCAGTGGAGAAAGGGTAGATGGTAGCCACCCAGCTCTCTGCTGGTGGAACACTGGACCCCCTCAAGCCCCGAGGAAACAAACAGGAATTAGGATTTCTCCGGAATCTCCCTGGAAAGAGAGGGCCCCAGAGTCTTGCACCTGGCAGGGTCCTCTGAGTGGCACACGTCTTGTGTGTCTCTATGCACACAGGAAAGGTGACACAGCACTACAAGGCACTGCAGGAGAAAATCAAAGCCTGTGTCTCTTTCCGTTTTGTCCAAACTGTAAATAAATCCATTTTCCTTTGCCAATTCTGTTCATATATATTTGGGGGGAAATGCAGAGAAACTAGGGTGTCAAGTTGTGGACTCAGGTGTCTTCTTGGACTGGAAGTTCAAGAATGTGTTAGGGTTGGGTTCTATGAACCGGAGTCCCTGGAGAACAGAAACCGAACCACAAAATGGAGCTTGTCCTGCAAATGCTTGATTGGAGCCCCTCTTGCTTTGGGTCTTTCCTAGAGAGAAACCTTCCCTCATCATCACATTCAAAATAGCAGTCCCATCTCTGGGACACACGATTTAATTGTTCATCAAGGCATTTCTGCCACCTGACATGGTGGGACTCATGGTAATGCCTCAGCCTTCCTACTGGAGTGCAATTTCCCCAGCACTGTCTTTGGGGAAAATTCTGTGCCAGGCACGGAGCAGCCACTCAAAAGTTTGTTGAGCGAATAAATCTGAGTCCCTGAGAAAATGCTTCCATTCGTTCCTGTCACAGCCCAGTCCCTTGTCCGCGAGAGGATTCAGTATGTTCCTTAGCATAAACTCATGGAATTTTCTATTTCTGCTGCTCCTGCGCTAGCTGTGCAAACTCTTCTTGGCTGCATTTAAATTCTTCTCGTCCATAATCTTCCAAAGACAATGAGGTCAAGTCTCCACATCTTTCCCCATGCTGTGAACTGCAGTTCCTTGAAAAGGGCCACATCCACGTAAAATATTCTATAGCGATTGACCAATCAGAAACCCAGACCGGAAGACAGGAATGCTGTGGATCAAGGGCCAAAATGATCTCTGGCTAACTTCAGTCCCCCTTAAAAGCCATTAATGACCAATTTCTGTTTCTGACCTCTAACGCCATTGTTATTGTCAGGTAACACTTTTGACATGTGTTCTTTGAGTTGGCTCACTGACTCCCACCAGCCCTAAACCCAAACCTGGGCTGGGTCCTTTTGAAGAGATTTCCTTTCTCTTGAGTGGCTGTGCAGCATGTGTAGCTGACATCTCCACCATGTATTCTATTAATCTATGATCTTTTGCTCTAAATTATGAGCATTCATGTAACCTCTTCCATGGAAGAGAGTACTAGCACATTTAAGATAACTTCCTATGAGTTTCTCGGCGTTGGCCACTCATATTTGGCTCAGAACAAATTCTCTTATTCCTTTTGGAGCAAGAGCTGTGTTGTGTGCCGTTTTCACTCCACTAGACAATGAAAGTATTCCAGATCAGGACATAGAAGGATCATTTAAACACAGACTAGCACAATACTTTATGTAGGAATCCATGTGCTCAGGCTTGCCATCGCAACTCTTCTCTCGGGTTCATTATTGGACAGATTCTCAAAGACCGCTGCAGGATCAGATGTTGACATAAGTTGCCAGCCAAATTGGGGAAGAGGAAAACAAAATGTCATTTACTGTTTCCAGCTTTACAACTCACCGGAAAAAAAAATGAGTAGGAAGGTAGGAAATGCAGGTTACAAGACTACATCTTCCCGGGGTGGGGTGGGGTATCCATCCCTTCCCCCCCAGAGCATTTCTGTCCCTACCTTCGGAGGCCTGCCACTCAGGCTCTGCCTGCATTGCTTCCTTTGCATCTTGCTTTCGGCTCTGTCAATCTCAGCCACCCCCCGTAACTGGAAGCCTTGGGACTCCTCTTGGCTTTGCTCATCATCTTTGTCACGAATCCACAAAGTGGAATTCCTGGAGTCAGAGTCCAGAGTTGTGTGGACAGAGCTGACTGTCCCAGGTTTCTTCCTCCCCATGAAGAACGTGAAGGATGTGCATTTCCATCCTCAGAAACAAGACACAGTCTCTGCAATTTAGTGAAAGCCCTGGGGCTAAGCCTGGACCTTTGCCTATACATTTCAGCTTTTGGTGCAGTAGTTTTATGAGACTCCTGAGTGTGGGAACTGGTGGCTCTCTGGCTCTGGTTCTTTCTCCTGAGCTCTTCCCAACTTTAATGTGATGGTTTTTGTTTCGTATTTTGTTAATGGAAAAGCAAACCAAAAACCAAAAAACAAACAAACAAAACCAAAAAAAGCCTTTCAGAGTTGTCTTAATACTCTCCGGACATGGACACTATGACACTATGTGGCCACAGGTGGCGGTTTGCCTTGACTTTCCTTAGAGCTCAGATTGGTTTTTTCACCCTATTAATTTTTTTAATTTCTCTGATTTGTAAGGATAATAAAACTTCTCAGTTAACATCCTTAATAGTTAAGGTTCAAAATACCACCTCAGGTGAAGTCCTTAAGAATCTGCAGGACAAAGGGACTGTTACTTCCCCCTCTGCCCCAGGTATTTACCTTCCACATCTTGGAGACCTCTCTGGTTCTAAAAGCCCTAGACAAATTAAGGCTCTTGGAGAGAGACTTCTTATATTCCAAAAGACTGGGGTGAGCATCCTGGATCTTTCCCCCGAGGAATGAAGGCTTATGTCTTGCTGTTGGGAGTCAGGTGGGGGCAGGCTGCTTCTCACGTGGGTACAAAGGACTATGTTTTCTTTGTCATGGCTGTAGAGTGACCCGCTGTTTGTGGCCTGTGGGATTTGATAGGTGGAAGCAATAAAGCTGCGTTCCTGTTTTTAGTTCAGAGAAACCCCCATTCGTGACTCCAGCACCTCGTATTTTTGCAACATTCATTCATGCATATAAAATGTGTCAGGTTATGCAAGTGGAGGGACAGTTCCCAAATCCTTCAATTTCTCAACAAAACAGTCTTCCATCGCTGGGAATGACCAGCCTCTTAGATTCCTGCCTGTGCAACAGATGGGGCTTGGCTTCCCAGAGTGACAGGCTTTATTTTCTTGGCTGTCTGTGAAATTGAACGCAGGTCCATTTTAGACACATTTTCTTGCTTGTCTCTCTGTGGACATTGTCTTTCATGCCTGTTTTTCACCAATTCACATGGGCTCTTTACTAAACAAAACAGCAACAGCATAGTGGAGGGACATTTAGAGAGGCCTTGCCACGTCTCTTTCTCCTCACCTACTTCATTTTGCTCTTCTTCCCACAAGGTCCTAGTCTGTTTTCTGTTACCAAACAGCAAGAAGGTCCTTGATGCCCACTCTTTGCGGATCCAATGGATTACCACCACTTCCCAATTGATGGGAAAGTCAGGCTCCTTGGAGGGCATTACTGAAGGAAGGATGTGCCCTTTAGAAATATCCTGTCTGACAAGGAAGAGGCGAACCTACAAAAAAAGGGCCCTGGTTTCTCCCATGGAGACTCCATGCAAGGAAGAGAGACCATATTGGTTTTGACTCTCAGGTGGCTGGTTTCTGCAGCCGGGAACTTGGAATGCACACTAAACAGGAAGCGCTATGACAGCTTGACTCCCGCTTCAGCTGTGGCAAAAGCAGTCCAGAAAAGGAGACCGAGTCAGATCCTCGTTGTCTTTGGTTGTGGGTCACAGAAGCAGCAGCTGAGCAGGACCTACCCACACCCAGAAGCACAGGGTGTCTGGAAGCTGTGTGTGGATGGCAAATGAGCCAGCTGCTAAGCAGGGAGACAGAGACCAAGGCAATGGGGGGTATGACCTCAGGGCCAAGACCTGGAGTTGTGAGATTTATGAGGACGGTGGAGGACATATCTGGACAGCCTTGTAGGGTATAACTCTGAAGGTCAAGGTGGCCCAGCCTTGGAGCCTCCATGGAAGACCAGTTAGCAGGCCATGATGGAGCAGAACGCTTCAACAGAGTGTAGCCTGAGTGAGGGGCTATGTGGAATCTCACGAGAGAAGGAGTGTTCTCCAAATGTAAGTTCTGAGTGTAGAGAAGTCAGAGGCATCCAGGACTTTGAGCAAACTTGACCTTCTCTGGTTGCTGAGACATTAGAAGCTACTAGAGACCTGTGTCTTGTGATAGGTGGGCAAGGACATGGCTTGGAGGGGAGAGGGGGACACTCTGGTTCCTGCTTGGTATCCAGTTCGCATTTGTGGGGGATTCAAGCCCAATCGGCCACGTTCTTAGTACTTGTCTCATTCTTGGGACTGGAATGAGTTGCGAGCAGAAAATAAAAGACAAGTCAGTGTTAGAGAAATCTATAGGTGAGACAGTGGTTTGGCTCTTTCCCTAGGTGCCATGGGTGACAATCATCAGATTTCAAGGCTTGTGTTGCTGGAGGTCACTATTTGAGCTCCCACACAGTGTTTTTGCTAGTTGCTATTGACTGCTGAGTGTTTAAAATAGGACCCTTGCAACTGGGAAGTAAATTTAAGTTGTAATTTTTTAATTAAAATTTTACGTTTTTATGCATGCGTGCGCGCGCCTGGAGTTTATATGTGCTACTCATATGGAAGTGATCTCAGAGGCCAAAGGAAGATGTTAGATTTCCCAGAATTGGAGTCACAGGCAGTTCTGAGCTGAGATGAAGGCCAGGGAACAAACCCAGCTAACTATGACTAGCGGCTGTCCGATAGACAGCAAGGTGCATAGTTCCCTGTGTGGGCACTTAAGGAACCACACTACCTCTATGCTTTAGTCTTATCTAAACTGGGAAGGTGCCGTCAACCTGTTGGGTTTCACCCTGCTGGTGGAGGCATCCATTAGCAGACCAGCCCTTATTCCCTGAGGTTCATCTAAGTGTAGAGGCACCAAGCAAACAGTCTGCATGATTCTGTTGTAACCCCAAGAGCCAGCAGTTGTAGGCCAGGTGCAGATGCCAGAACTAGTCCAGGTTACCTAGGAAGTTCTTAGAGCTCAAGATAGCAGGGGCAAAAGTGATGTCAGAGAAAAGGGCTGCTGCCGGGACCGAGCTAAGGGCAGATGGTGAGGAGAGAGGCTCAGGTTCCTGGTAATAGTTCCGCATTCTCAGTTCTTAGGTATCTCTAAGGCCAAGGTATGGGCTCCAGATAAGTCCTGGGGAACTGGGGGCTTACAGTCCACACCGTTGAGTCTTTCTCGAGGGAAGGGCATGCTACAGCACAGGTCGAGGGGTGCGTGCGTGTGTGTGTGTGTGTGTGTGTGTGTGTGTGTGTGTGTGTGTGATGCCTCCCATGATGCCGATCAGCTTGCCTCTCAGCTCTGAGTCACAGCAAAGTTGGCATCCTGTGAGGCCAGGGAGAGGTTTCGTATGGATGTCGAGTATGAAGTTATTAATTGGGGAGGGATGATGTGTGGCTCTCCAGTAGACTGCAGCGTACTGGCACAGGAGTGTATGATTGCCAACTCTGATCTGAAATAATTGAAAACATCATTTATTAATATTCAACCTTAATGCATGGCAAGCAGGGCGAAACTCCCCTATCGGTGCGCGCCTCCGTATCTCTTCCAGGTGGCTCATGTGTAGTCATCCATCACTGAATAGTAACGACTTTGTTTGCTGTGTGTGTGTCTGAGACGAGGCCTGCCTGTGTAGCCTTTAATGGCCTGAAACTCCCTTTGTAGACCAGGTTGATCTCAAAATCACTGAGCTTTGTTGGCCTCTGCTTCCTGAGTTCTAGGATTCAAGATGTGCACAACAACACCTGGTTTGGAAAAAGCTTTGGAATATCTCCCGTGGATGTCTTCTGTGGTGGGGTTTTAGGCTTGGTCTACGGGATGGAGGTGAACATATGGCCAGTTGGGGAAAGATGCCCCTCTCATTACTCCAGGTCTGCTACTTGAAACCATTCTAACATCCATCTATCACTTTTTTTCCAGTCTGGCATTCACTTAGCTTTCTGCCATGTTCTTGGCTCTGTCGTTCTTGGTACAGAATGATTTCATAGCCATATTTGCGTTCTCCGTGGAGTTTGGTATCTAATAAATAGTCACTTATAAATGCACACATATAGATGGTAAATAAGCCAACAAAGTATGGTACTATAACTCTTCATTTACCACCTACCTGTTGTAAAATGAAGTGTGATTTATTTACCAAATATGTATTGGATCCCTACCACACTGATGACATTGGTAACAGTCTACAATCTTCAGTAAGCAATCTCAGTTTATAATGTCATCTGAAGTCAATGCCATGATATTATCCATAGTTGAAAAGTAAGTGAAAAGGCATTATCACTCCCTCATACTAAGGGGGTCCATACATTCACAAATTAAATAGATGCTGTGTAACTTTCTCCTGGTGTGTTGTTTTTATCCTAAAACTAGCTTGAACTCTGAGAGCAGAAAAATGTCGATGATTTCCCTTTTGTCTCTTTCCCAGCCAATTGGAGCACCAGGTGAAGAAGAGAGCCTTCAGATTTTTCATTTGTGGCATTTGCTTGAGGCCAGAGTAGGAAATTAGAAGTGACTTGAAGGAATAGGTAGTTATTCAGAAACCTCTTTTCATATACACCCCCCCACACATTCCCAAACAGACACACATATATTTAATATAGCACTAAAATAGTGTTATAGATTTGGAATAGTATAAGAACTAACATCTTTGACATTAAAAAATACATGTAGGGATGGCAATGCAGCTCCCTTGGCAGGGTGTTTTTCTAATGTATTTGAAGCTCTGGATTTGATTCTCAGCACTACAAATCAGACGTGGTAGTGCGTGTCTGCAATCCCAGCTCTTGGGAGGTGGAGGCAGGAGGATCAGTAGTTCAAGGTCATCCTCCATTATGTAGCAAGTTCCAGGCCAACTTGAACTACATGACACCTTATCTTAAACATACACGTACATATAAATGATATGATGGCACATAAAACATGATACCAGGCAATGGAAGGGACTCACTGGCCATACACCTATTGTTTCCTTCATAGCTCTCTGCGAAGAAAGATGAGCTAGAGATGGACATTGACATGTATGTTTCTGGGGGTGGTGCTAGAAGAAACACAGAATGGTTTTAGTAAGGGCCTTTTAATCTGATGGTTAATTTTAGGAGTCAATATGGCCTGGTCACAAGTAAGGAACGGTTGCCAAACTGACTGCTGGCACCAGACCCTTTCTGGCTCTACAACAGGTAGACTTGAATTTTGGCTCTTTTGAGTCTCCAGGCTCATGCTCAGATTTTGGACTTGAGAGCTTCCTTAAGTGTGTGACTCAGTTCCTCTTAATGACTCTTTAGTGTACTTGCATAAATCATAGTATTTTTTTGTCCCTCTACAAGTGCTATTGGTTTTTATTTTCTGGGGAATTGTGACTAATTCATTACTTAATCTTGTCTGTCTTCAACACTCAAGGAGTTCTTTCCATGAATTCCAATACCCCTTATGTGGCAAAGAGAAAGACAATAGGCTAATTAGACCTAGAGAGGTTAAATGATTCAGCTTGTAACTGAGTTGGAGGGTAGAGGCAGAGTTCCTGAAACATCAAGCAGAGATTGGATGGCTTTAGGTAAAATCCAACTTCATCATTTAGCCACCTTTGATGGAAAAATATTTCCATAAAAGAAAATCTCCACGGAAGAAATTCCCTTTCCATTTTGTTTCATGCATGTAAAAGTCCCCCCCCCTCCGTGTGTGTGTGTGTGTGTGTGTGTGTGTGTGTATAGACTAGAGATTAGTCTTAGGTATCATTCCTCAGGATGCCATCCAATTTGTTTTCTGAGACAGCGTTTCTCCTTACCTGGAACTTGCTCATTTGTCTAGGCAGTTTGGCCAGCCGGGACCTTCCAATCTCCACCTCCCCAGTGCAGGGTTTATAAGTCTGTGCCCCGACCCATGCCTTTTATTTATTTGCTTATTTTAATGTGGATCTTGGGGATTGAACTTAGGTTGTCAACCACATTTCGAACCAGGCCATTGTTGTAGAAAAAATCCTTCTGTACACTGTGAATATGTATTATTCTCATTGGTTAATAAAAAGCTGTCAGGCTGGTAGCCAGGTAGGCCAACTGCCAAGGGAGAAGGACAAACAGAAAATGAGAAAACAAGCTATGAGCCACGGGGCAAAGCATAGATAAGAAATCTGGGTTGATTTAAGTGTAAGAGTTAGTAACAAGCCTGAGCTATTGCCTGAGCATTTGTAAGTAATATTAAGCCTTTCTGTCATTTATTTGGGAGTAGTCTGTTGGAACAGGAAAACTCCACCTACAGGCCATCTCCTCAGCTCCCTGCCCGCAATTGGAGATTTTCTCATCTCTCTTACTATGGAAATAGTTACGCACTGATCCTCTCTTCTGATGTGAATAGTTAAGAACACAACGGGATGATTATCATTTGTTTGCTGTGTGCACAAGTTTCTTGAAGCCAGGACAAGGACAGTGTCTGCTCCTTTGTAGGAATTATAAATGTGCTAGATAAATGAATAAATGATTCTAGTCTCTGGCCTTACAAAACCATCATTTAACGTGAAAACCAGGAAATGCTGCAATATTATTTCATATGATCACACCACAGGACCTTTGCAAGGTTATTGGCCTAAGGTGAAGGGTCATCTAGAGAGTTGTAAATAAATCACTGCTGAATTCAGTCAACGCCTGATGGTGTAAAAGTAGTAAGAATTTTTATTGCCTATTTGAAGAATTCATCGAGAGAGTTACCTGCTCAACCAAGAAGATTTTTTGCATCTTTCTTCCCTCAAAGTTCCAGGACACTTTTAGCTTTGGAAAAATAGTGGGGTAGAGAAGTTGGTGGGGGAGGAGCAAGAGAGGCCATGAAGCTGTGACACTCATGAAGAACAGGATGAGCAAACAGCTGGATGTCTGCATAATGGACCAGTGATCATATTACATGGTTTTGTTTTATCATTTCATTATCAATTTTAATTGCTGGTTCTATACCTTTCTTCATGTAATGTGTGTGTGTGTGTGTGTGTGTGTGTGTGTGTG
>LOEQ01004053.1:40099-56363 GCA_001685075.1 Bramus lutescens
TCTATCTCTGTATCTATGTGTCTGTCTGTCTGTCTATCTATCATCTATGCATCTATTTTTTGAGACAGGGTCTCATGCAATCCAGGCTATTCTCAAACTTGTTGTAGCTGAGAATGACCTAGAATTCATGATCCTCTTGCCTCCACCTCTTGAGAGCTACAATCACAGGAGGCTGCTACTACACCTGAATTTGCTCTTGTTTTCTCACAACGACTCTTAAAACCTTAAGGTCTTTATTGGCAGGATTTAATGAAGCCAGCTGTTTGTTGTTTTGATAAGTCTGGGAGCCTGGGTTTTCAGTTTCTCCATAGGTATCACATTGCTGCACTAACTTCCTTCCCAGCCATAATCACTAGGTAGCTAGTTGTGGCTTCCCTTTTGAGACAGTTTCCTGTTACCCTGTACGTTGACATGTGGCAGCTTGGCACCTTTATATTATCCCACTGCCCTTGGAGGCATTGGGGTCAACATACCCTGTATCTTATTAATTTTTTTATTTATTTTACATACTGCCCACAATTTTCCCTCCCTCCTCTCCTCCCATCCCCCCTCCCATCTACCTCCTCATCCACTTCTCTGTCTGTTCAGAAAGGGGCAGGCCTCCCATGGATGTCAACAAAGCGTACATGCCCTGTTTTATAATAAGGAGACCATCGGTGTATTACACTCTAGTATGAATTAGACTCTCAAGGGTCCTTACTGACATAAAGACCTTATTCTTGAGGTGCAGGCTAGAGTTTGGAACCCAAGTAAAAATCTGGGTGCTGTGGTGTGAGTCTGTAATTCTGTTGAGTTCTGAGGAGGTGTGGGGACAGGATAATGGGACTTGTTGGCCAGCTAACCTATAACTTAATTGGTGATATCTAGTTTCAGTGAAATACCTGCCTCAAAATATAAGGTGGAGGGCCAGCAAGATGGTTTAATGTATAAAGGTGACTGCGGGCAAATCTAACAAGCCGAGTTTAATTCCTGGGAAACATGCATGTGCATACACAGACTATCTCTCTCTCTCTCTCTCTCTCTCTCTCTATATATNATATATATATATATATGTATTAATTTAAAAGAAAAAATAAGGCAGAGAGAGGTTGAGAAAGACACCCAACATTCACTAGCCTCCAAAAGCATGTATGCACATGTGCATACACACATGCAGCACACACACGTGCACACACCCACAGTGATGGAGCTGATGAAGCGCCTGAGGGGCAGACCCAATATAATGCCATTTGGGGGGTGTGGTTTAGAACAACACCCACTCATCCTGCAAGGCCAGCCAATGCATCCTGGGATGTCTTAGGTGCTTCAGGAAGTGGGTGGATAACTTCTTGGAGAAAGCAACTAGAAAAGATGATAATGGGCACTCGGACATTATCACAGAACTCAAACTTCAAGATTTGGGCACAAGCACCTGCTTCTCTTCCAGGAGATGATACGGAAAATTGACAGATGGACTTTCAGGATAAATCCTGGAGTGAATTGTCCTCAGAAACCTCATCAGGAAGTGAGGTCACTGACCATTTTGGGGACAGAACCATTTTCATTAGGAATTAACTGTAGGTCCCCCAAAAGTACACCAGATTCCTCGGGGCTAAGGAGAAGCAGCTAGATAGATGGGGGAAGGGGGTTGAAGGTTGATCTTCCATTCTTTCCCGAGACCTATGCTGGGTGTTTCACTTGGTGCTCATGGGTGGTCAGTCCTGGACTGTAAAGGGTGTCTTGGTTTTTACCATTCTTTCTGCCTCCCTGTCTCAGTCTCTGTTTCTGGATCTCTCTGTTCTGGTTTAAATGAGAAATCTACTACACAGGTTCATATGTTTGAACACTTGGCTCTTAGCTGGTACCACTATTTGAGAAGCTAACAGAACCTTTAGGAGGCAGAGCCTTCTTCATGAAGGAAGTACCTCACCGGGGGGTNATTGGGGGGGGGTTGATAACCTGATCCACTTCCTTTTCTCTACCTGTGCTTGTTAAGTATTATTTCAATGTGACCAGTCAGCTTCTTGCCTGTCTTAGTTAGGATTTCTATTGCTGTGAAGAGACGCCATGACCACGGCAACTCTTACAAAGGAAAACATTTAATTGGAGTGGCTTACATTTTCAGAGGTTTAGTCCATTTAATCATGACGGCATGCAGGCAGGCATGGTGCTGGAAAAGGAGCTGAGAGTCGTACATCTTGACCCCCAGGCAACAGGAAGTGGTTTGAGTCACTGGCTGTGCCTTGAGTAGAGATGAGACTTCAAAGTCCGCTTCCACAGTGACACACTTCCTCCAACAAGGCCATACCCACTCCAGCAAAGCCACAGTTCCTAATAGTGCCACTCCCTATGAGATTGCAGGGGGAATGACATTCAAACTACCATATTGCTCCTGTCACCAGACCTTCCCTGCCATGATGGGCCGTGCCCCTTGGGAACTGTGACCCAAAACAAACCCTTTGTCCTCTAAGTTATTTATTTATTTATTTATTTATTATTTGTTTGTTTGTTTTTCGAGACAGGGTTTCTTTGTGGATTTGGAGCCTGTCCTGGAACTTGCTCTTGTAGACCAGGCTGGCCTTGAACTCACAGAGATCTGCCTGCCTCTGCCTACCAAGTGCTGGGATTAAAGGCTTGCACCACCACCACCCGGCTCCTCTAAGTTGTTTTGTCAGGGTATTTTATTGAAGCAACAAAAAAGAAAGAAACAGAGAGCAGGCACACGTGTATGCATGCAAGTATGGCCTTCAGAGAACAAGCCTGGGTGGTATTCCTCAGGTTCTGTCTGCCCTGTGTGGTTTTTGCTTGTTTGTTTTGTTCTGTTTTTGAGACAGGGTGTCTCTATTATGTAGCTCTGACTGTTCTGGAGCTTGCTCTGTAGACTAGGCTGGCCTTGAACTCACAGACATTCACTTGTCTCTGCCTCCTGAGTGGCAGAACATGTGCACCATGACTGACCCACCTTGTGTTTTTTTAATAGGCTAATTTATTTATTCTCTGTGTGTACATGTGTCCTTTGCACGAGAGAGAGAGAGAGAGAGAGAGAGAGAGAGAGAGAGAGAGTTCAAGCATGCATGCTGTGGTTGGCATACATCGGGAGGTCAAAAGGCAACCCTTGAGAATTGTTCTCTCTGCCACCTTGTGGGGGACTCAGGGGTTGAACTCAGGTTGTCAGGCCCATATGCAAGCGTCTCTAATCTGAGAGCAATCTCATTGACCTGGCCTTGTTCTTTGAGGCAGAACCTCTCACCAAATCTGAACTTCACCAAGTAGGTTAGTAGCTGGCTCGTGAAGCCCAGGGATCCTCCCATTTCCATTACCCCAGTGGTGGGGTTACCAATGTATGTCACCATGCCTCTCTTAGATTCTTTAAATCGTGTATGTATGGGTTGTTTTTCTGTTTGGATGTGGATGCACTGTATGCACACAGTGCCTTCAGTGCCTATGGAGGTCAGAAGAGGGTGGTGATCCCCTTGAACTGGAGGTAAATGTGATTGCTATCTACCATGTGGGTGCTGGGGATCGAACTCAGGTCCTCTGGATGGGTTCTTAACTGTACTCTTAACTGCTAAGCCATCTCTCCAGCCCATGTCCAGCTTTTAAAATCTGGGTTCTTGAGGTTGAACCCAGATCTTCGTGCTTGTATGGCAAACACTGTGCTTACTGACTGAGCCATCTCTCCAGGGCTATGCTTGGAGCAGGCAACAGGAGGGGAATTGTGGGGGCGTGGCTTCTGGCTGGAGGATTTCTGCTCTGTCCTGGGCTTCCTGGCTTGGTGCTTCTGTGACATCTAAGGTCACCTGAGCTGCAGAAGCAATTGTTCCATATGGGGAACTGCCTCTTCTGATGCCATGTTCGTGAGGAACCATGGGAAAACTCCAAGTCATTAAGTGGATTGAGCTCTCAAGCCTGATGCCTGTGAGCTTGGACAGCCTTGAAAGAGAGCTCCAAGCTATTTTATGGCCAGGTCTGTGGCTCCATTATATTAACAGCCCTCTCCTGGTGGCCACCCTGCCTAGGGGAGCCTGACAGAGAAGGATTTTGCCTAAGGGAGCCAACTGGAAATCTTTGGAACTCTGTCCTTCCTACCACTCACAGCTCTCGTGGTGCTAGCTCTCCCTTGGCAACTAAAACCAAATTTGAAAATAAAATGTCACTTTTAAAAAATGTCTACTGTCAGCACAGGGAAAATTTGTTTTTCCTGTTGAACTTCACGAGATGACTAGAGGTGACGGAGGGAGTCTAGATGCACGCCTCGTGCGTGGGGCGTGGGTGTGAGCCCACGGGAATCAGTGAGTCACAGGGGCATGTGAGAGAGTGGTGTGACTCTGTGCAGGTGGGGACCGCGTGTGCAGTGGTGTCAGCTGTGGGGGCACGGTGTGGGGGTATAAAGGTACCTGATACGGGAAAGTCAGAGGAGGAGGTCGAATTCTGGTGTGAGGCGGCATGGACATGACATGGGGTTCATTCCTAGTGCTGTTGTACGAGCGTGTGAGTGTGAAGCAAGGCGCTGTTCTCCGAGTGTGTGTGCAGGGATGGAGGCCGTTGGATGTATCTGAACACATGTGGGCATCTGAAATCCATCACTTCTGTGTATGTGTCTGAAGAGCCGTGCCGGTGTGTGCTGTGACCATGTGTCTGAGATTCAGGGTTGTTGTGTCTGCCTCTGGTGGGACACTATTCCTAGGGAGACAAGTGTGAAGGTCTATTCACTCCAGATGGGAAAGGATGACAGACCAAAGCAACCAAGCCAGCCGAGTCCAACCTGGTGAGCCAGTGAATATATTGCTTCCAGGAGTGTGGGTGACCTCCACAGTTGCATCAGTGAAAGCCAGCCCAGCATGGGTGACGACTCATGAAAGCTGGGACCCCAAACTCACTGCACAATTTGCGGGCAGCTCAACAGGTTAGATAGCCCCCTCTCCTCCGCGGTTCTAACTGCTTAAATAATTTGGAGAGGAAGAGGGAGGTGTTTTCTTCCTGTTTTTGTGATGAAACACTGACCAAAACTTAAGGGAGCAAAGCGTTTATCCTGGTTTATATTCCAGATCAGAGTTCATTATTGAATGAAATCAGGGCAATAATTTAAGCAGGAACTAGAAGCAGAAGCCATGGAGGGATGCGGGCTACTGATTGCCCCAGTTTAACTAACTTTCATAGCCCAGGACCACCAACCCAGGGAATGGTGCTGCCCATGGTGGGCTTGGTCCTTCTGAAATTAACAATCGAGGTGATCTGCTAAACACATGTCCACAGGCCAACCTCACCTGGGCAACCTCAACTGAAGTTTCCTTCTTGGGTGACCCCAGGCTGTGTGAGGTTGAAAGTTACAGCTAACTGGGATTGAAAGGCCTTGTGAGCCTGCTAAGTTTCAGAGACTTCTTAAGACTTGTGGGCTGTTTACTTCCTGAGTCATAAGGAGCTTATCTCTAGGAATTGGAGTATTTCATCCCAGAGGAACTTGTTATATAACACTGTGTTATGGCTTGTCTGTGAAGTTTGTCTCCAAAAGCTCACATGTTCAAGGCTTCATTCCTAGGCAGCAGTGTTCAGAGGTGAGAATTTTTTGGGGGGATGATCAAATTCTAAAGGCTTTGATTTCCTGAATGTATTAACCTAGTGATAGTGTCATAACCTGGTGACATTATTGAGGAGCAGTGGGCCTTTAAAGGGGTGGTGATTAGCTGAAGTAAGTACATCACTAGGGCTTGGTTTCTGAAGGCTATACCGTATCTCCGGCCACTTCCTGCTTCCCCCCCACCCCGCTTCCTGTCCACCATGGGGTAGGCAGCTTTGCTCTATCGCCACCCGCCATTACAACAGGGCCAGAAGCAACAAACGGAGCATCGCAGACCAATACCACTGAAGCCACGAGCCAGAATAAACCATTCCTGCTTAAGTGGGCTTTCCCAAGCAGTTACCAGTGGTGAAGCACATGACAAACGCAATGTCTAAAGACCAGTGCCGGTGTGTGTGTGTGTGTGTGTGTGTGTGTGTGTGTGCGCGCGCATACGCTTGCGTCTGTGACCACGCACACCTTGTTTAGTAATCTAAACCTGCAAAGCTTCTTCCCTGAAAGGGCTTCCTGTAGACCCATCCTTTGGGACATTGCAGTCCAACCACTTAGTTACATCACCAGCTCTTTCTTTGTCTAGAAATTATTGTTTTTTTATTATCGTATATGTGCATGATGTCCCTGTATGCATGCATGGTATGTGTGTGGGGGTGCATGCGAGCCGAGGAGCACAGGCACGGGTCAAAGGACAACTTGGTGGAGTCAGTCTTTCCCTGCACTGTGATGTGGATTCTAAGGCTTGAACTCAGGTTGTAGAGTCAGCACCTTTATCTGCTGAGTCATCTCACTGCTCCCTTGTTTTACGTTTCAGTTTGAAACAGGGTCTCACTCTGTAGCTCAAGCTGGCCTTGAACTTACTGCTAACAGCCTCCCAAGTAGCTGGGATTTTGGTTATACTCCATCGAGCCTGGCAATAGTTTCGCTTTGATGGAGGAAGGCAAGGCTGGTAGGGATGGGATCTGGGGTCTGACGCACGCACATGGTGCAAGTGTCTGCCACTGAGCTCCACCCCTAACACAAGGCTACATACGAAGTGCTGGGCTTTTTTACAAGTAGCCCTCAAGTAGTTACCTGCTATTGTTCATTTTATATTGTTTAGGCAAAGCCCGAGGATGTGAATGGAAAAGTACCTAGAAAGATTAAAGTTGTTTCCAGAGGCACAGATCTGTTTGTTATGTAATACTCTCTGGTGACATTGAGCCCGTATTAATAACTAAACATCTGTCAGTACTATAATTACATTTCTTGGGGCACAGTTGTATCTCCCATTGTCCTGAGTACACATGGAAGGGCAGGTGTGAATTATTTAGGCAACCGACTTTGAGTAAATAACCGCTTGGCACTATTTCCAGCAGTAAGTTTCTGTCAACTCCTTGCAGAGTCTCAATGTCTTCGCTGATGTTCCTTTGATGTGCCCCCAAATCTCTGATCACGTCACTCTGGACCCCTGATGCGGCTGCCCGAGCAACCTGGAGATGGGAAGGCTGAGAATGAGACAAAGGGGGACCAAGAAAGCCCCGAAGGGGGAGAGGAGCCACGGAGAAGCCCAGCCCCTGACTTCCCCACCTGGCAAGTCTTCCCCCAACCCCAAATCCCTGGACCTAGTTTGCTTTGCAACTCCCAGGTAGGGGAGTGGGGTAGAATTCTGAGAGCTGTGATGCCCTGTGGGGAGAGTCTATGAAAAGTCCACGGGGCGGGGGCTTCCTAAAGGATGAGCTTTCCAATAGGAGACAGAGTTTACATGGATGCTGGAGGTGGTGGGTTTCCATGGACTCCATTCAAGACTCACGCTCAGGGCAAGAGGATGTGATTGCAAACGCATTGTCAATACTGGGTTTGAGAGGGTGTGAGTTGTTACGAAACAGGTGTAACTTGCAGAATGCAGAGCAAGTGACAGCATGGAAAAATGTCCTTTACATAGGTCATTTTAATTAATTCTCAAAAATATTCTCATGAGGATCTTTTAAATTGAAAGTGTGTGTGTGTTTGTGTGCATGTGCGTGTGCGTGTGCGTGTGTGTGTGTGTGTAAAGAGTACTGGAGATTGAACCTAAGAACTTGGACCTTGTGGGTATTAGAATAGTGATGTGTAGGTCCTCATAAGGGGATTTGAGGCAAGTGTTCTACCACTGAGCCATACCCCAGTCCCTCACTGGGGGATTCTAGGCAGGTGCTCTACCACTGAGCCACACCCCAGCCCCTCACTGGGGGATTCAAGGCAGGTGCTCTGCCATGATACTATATTCCATGTCTTCTTTTTTTCTTACTTTGAGACATGGTTTTATTAAGTTGCTCAGCCTTGCCTTAAACCCACTCAGTAATCCAAATGGCTCTTGAACTTGGAATCTTCCTGCTTCTACCTCCCAAGTAGCTGGACTACTAGGTGTGCATCACCAGGCATAGTTGTACAAGTGCATTTTTGCAAGAGAAAAGTGTTAACAAACACTGAGCGACTGGCCTGAGCTCACACAAAGGAGAACCCAAAATTCCTACCCAAGTGTTGTATGAGACAGCTTTTTTGTTTCCTGGCCTCCCAGACTCCCAAAATAATCTCACAGAAACTATATTATTTAAATCACTACTTGGCCCATTAGCTCTAGCTTCTTATTTGCTAACTCTTACATCCTAGTTTAACTCATCTGCATTAATCTGTGCATCATCAGGAGGTCGCGGCCTATTAGCAAAGTTTCTGCATGTTTGTCTCTGGCTGCGGCTCCATGGCTTCTTCCTGACTCTGCCTCCTTTCTCCCAGCATTCAGTTTAGTTTTCCCCATCTAGCTCTACTCTATCCTATTAGGCAAAGCCAGTTTTCTTTATTCATTAATGGCATTAGAACATACAGAGGAGAATCCCACATCACCCAAGTCTCTCTAAGGCCAGCTATGGGTCTACTTCCCCTTCTCCTCCTTCTTCTCTTTCCCTCTCATTTCTCCTCCACCTCCTTCTCTACCACCCCACTACTCCCTCCTCCTCTCCAACTTTCTCCACCTCCTTTTTAACCCCCTTCCCTGCTTCTTTCTTTTTTTCCTCCTGCTCCTCCTCCTCCCTCCACTTCTTCCTCTGTCCTCCTCCTTTCTGTTCCTCCTCGCCTCTCCCTGTGTATAGGAGAGGTCAGTTCAGGGTGTCACCAAGCCACGGAACTCCCTCGGTTTTGATCTTACTCTTTTTCTTTGCATTAGAGTCCACCCATGCCTGGCTGTAGAAACTTAAGAGTGGTTTTGCATAGAAGGGAATTTTAGATCTCTGTGATACTGGCATCAGAGTTTAGATGATAAGTCCTTTAAATTGGTCTGTTCTGAGGTTTTCTCTCTGAGGCTGTTGGTCATGGAGTCTCTTGCGTGCTCCATCCCAGCTCCTATTAGAGGTGGAAAGTGTTCATGGTTGGTGTCTGGGGGGAGGTGAGAATATTTTTGGTGATGTAGTTCTTGACTTTTCATAATGCTTCCCCAGAACTGTGAATATGCAAGCTCAGAGATCTCAGGCACAAGACATGACTAGGCTCTACCTACATTCTGGACCTTCTCCCAGACAATTCAGTGTTTGAAATCTCAAGGGCAGGAGCTGATGAAACTCTTGGCCAAGAGCATATTTTTTAAAATTTATTTTTACTCTATGTACATTGGTGTTTTTCCTGAACATATCTCTTTGTGAGGGTGTTGGGGGCCCTGGAACTGGAGTTACAGACAGTTGTGAGCTGCCATGTTGGTGCTAGGAATTGAACCCAGGTCCTCTGGAAGAGCAGCCAGTGCTCTTAACCACTGAGCCCATTTCTCCAGCCCCTGCCAAGAGCATCTTGACATGCAGGGTGAGCCCTCCTTAGGACTCTGAACCAGAGGCCAGCTTATATCTATGAGTGGGCTCAGAATGGCTACGTGGGAAGTTTGGTCAGGTGTTTGATAACTTTTGCCATGGCTGTGGCAAAAGCCCAACAAAGAGCAACTTCAGAGAGAGACGATTATTTCAATCCTCATTTTGAATGAGGAGCTATGGCCCACCATGGTGGGGAAGGCATATTGGCAGGACTTTGTGGTGTCTGGTCACATTACCCACACACTTAGGAAGAGAGCGAGATGAATGGGAGTGGTCGCTTCACTCTTTCTTTTTATTCAGCCAGGGACCTCAATCTTTGGGATGGTAAAACCCGTAGATAAGTGGGGTTCCCCACCTTAAGTATAGCAAGTTCTTTCTCCCCACCCTCTATCCTTTTTACATTTTTTCTTTGTATTCCAGGCTGATATAAAACCCACGATCCTCCTGCCTCAGTCTCCTGAGTGCTGCAATTGCAGCTGTGTACTGCCAAGGCCAATACTAAGTTGCTCAATTGAGATGTAAGCTGCAACCCTTTACAAAGGTGATGTCTGGAGAGCTAGCTGTCCTGACTTGTAAGGGCACCGGCTCCTTGATTTGGAGGCTGAAAGAATGCTCTTCCATCTCTGTCCATGCTTTGGGATCTGGGGGAATCTTGGGATGCCTTTCACTTCCATCTATGTTACTGTGATAAAATACCGTGACCAAAAACTACTTTGAGGAAAGGGCTTTATTTCTGCTCACAATCCTAGGTCATCTTTTCTGACACACCAGTGATCTTCAAATAGTCACGGTACATCCACAGTCAAGAGCAGAGGAGGACCTCGGCCTAGGGAATGGAGCTGCCCAACGTAGGTTGAATCTTCCCACAGCAATTAAGACAATCCCCTACAAACATGCTCACAGGCCAACTTGATCTAGCAAGTCCCTCACTGTGACTCTTTTCCCAGGCCATGCCAGGTTGTGTCAAGTTGACAAAGCTAACTGCCAAAGAATTGGTCTTGAGTGACTCCTGGGTGGTCAGTAGTGCAGTTGGACACCTCAAAAAATGGGACAGAGATGCCCACTTAGTTTTGTCAAAACACAGCTAAGTAAACAACTCCACTCTTCTAGGGTGGTGCTGTGGGCCAATCTGAAGGAAGCTGTTCTCTCTGGGGAGAAGTGGATGCACACTATTGATATATAAGCTAAAAATAACCAATCTTCCAAACAAAGTGTTTTTAGTATTTTGAAATGAAAATGTGTAGACAAAGCAGGGATCTAGAATGTATGAGTCATTAAATTACCGACTCTCAAAGCAATGGAAATTCAAAGGGCACTTTTTCTCTCTCTCTGTTTCTCCCTCCCACCCCTGTTCTGAACAGTTTGGAGAGTCTCTCCATAAACAGGTCCCACAAACTGCCCCGTGGCCTTATGTTCCTGCTCAACAAGAGGCTAAAGGAACTCAGCTTCTCCTTGCCCCATTGCTAAGATGGCTTTGGTTGTTAGGTTGGTGTCATCCACCCAAGTAGGCCCTTGAAAAGGCCACCTGTCTTTCCTCTTGTGTCTCCCCTTCCGCCATGGGACCCCAGGCGCTTCCATGATCCCTATGCTGGGTTCTTCTATCTTCCTCCAGTGTTTGTTCAGTGCTACTGGATTTATCAGACCTAAGAAGGCTGTGCAGCATTGAGTGTCTCTGAGGCAGCTGGTTCCAGGGGAGGGCATGTAACACGAGACACTATAGTAAGACGGGGCAGTGGGCTCTCTGGCTCATCCTTGGATTTTAATGGAAGGACTGGGTCTGGTTACTGGAGTNTCCCTCCTTCCCTACCCTCCTCTGTATGCGCCTGTGTAGGTCAGAGGACAATGTCAAGTGTCATTACTCAGGAACTGTCCCCTTGTTTTTTGAGACAGAATCTCTCACTTGCCTGGAGCCTTCTGGTTAGGCTGGGCTGGATGGCCAGTGAGCCCCAGGAATCCTCTCATCTCTACCACCCCGCACTTGGATTGCATGGCCATGCCACCACACCTGGCATTTTCTGTGGGTGCTAGGGTGTCAAACTCTGATCCTCATGCTTGCAAGGCTGTAGGTACTTCACTGAGTGCCAGGTCCCAGCAATAACTAACTAACTAACTAACTAACTAACTAACTAACTAACTAACTAACTAACTAACTAACTAACTAACTAGCTAACTAATTAATTTTGAGACAGGGTCTTATGTGTTGAATGCTAGCCTCAAATTTGCTATGTGCTACATAGCCAAGGATAATCTCGAATTTCTGATCCTTTTCTGCTGCCTCTCAACCACTGGGATTTCAAGTGTGCATTGCATAAACCATGCCTGCTTTAGGCTTAGGGTTAGCTTGGCTTATGGAGTCCTGGCTGTGGATCCCAGGGTGCATCCCAGGCAAGCACTTTACTGTCTGAGTTACACTCCCAGCTCCAGAACACTGATGTTCTAGGTAAGAGTTTTCTAAAGCCTTATAAGAAATGCTAGTACTTAAAATAGAGGCAAAGACACTGGTTGGAGCTGTGTGCATGTGTGTGTGTGTGTTTGAGAAGGAGGAGCCCCCCCCCCGGGAGAGCCTGAGGGACAGCAAGATAATTTGCTAGAGGTTTTGTTAGTTACTTTTGAGTAACTGAGGCTGACATGCTTACTATAGTAAACTTTGGCTCATGGGTTTGGAGGCTTTAGTCCTTAGCATACTCTGGTTGCAGAACATGACAGCACTCGGCATTATTGTGTGACAACACACGATATGTATGATAAACTTCAGTGTTATATGAAGGGCAGTAAGAGATGGACACACGTGTTAGTAAGATAGAACAGTCAAAACGATATATTGTGCTAAGACTCCTGATTCTCCATACCCCCCCTTCAATAAGCATAAAGACCTGAGTTCAGATCCTCAGAACCTATATAAAAAGTTGGGTATAATAGTGTTTTTCTGTAAGCCAACTTTTGGGGAGTCTGAGACAGGAGGATCCCTGAGGCTAGCCTAGCCAAACTGATGAGCTCCAGGTTCAGTGAGAGACCCTATCTTAAAAAAATAAGGTAGTATGCCATGCATGCTGGTGCACAGCTTTAATCCCCAAACTGGGGAGGCAGAAGCAGGCAGATCTCTGTGAGTTTGAGACCAGCCTGCTCTACATAGTGAGGACAACCTGGGCTATATAGAGAGATCTTGTCTTGAAATCTACCCCCCAAAAAGGAAAACACACTTGACACAAACCTCTGGTCTCCACGTGCACCTGCACACACATGTGCACTCATGCACAAACACACACACAAATAAACAAATTATAGGTTCAGCTAAGCATGGTGGGTCATAGCTGCAGTCCAAGCACCAGGAGGCTGTGGTCGTAGAAGGGTCGTGATTTGAAGGCTAGCCTGGGCTGTAGAGTAAGCACCTGCCCTACTTTCATTTCTGTTGCTATGATATCATATCTGGACTTAGCTCACAATTTCAAATTGCAGCCCCTCATTATGGAGGCAGTTACGGCACTAGAGTATTGAAGCAGCCAGCTACTCATATTGTTTATATGCACTGTCAAGAGCCATTGCTTACTGCTCAGCTAGCGTTTTCTACTTTTTAAAAATACAGTTCTAGGCTCGCAAATATGGAATGTTGCCACCTCTATTCAAGGTGGGTCTTCTTACTTTAGTGATCCCAACGGAGAAAGTCCCTCACAGGTGGGCTCACAGGCCAACCTCATCTAGACCATCCTTCACGGGGTCTCTCCTCACAGGTGATCCCAGGTTGTATCAAGTTGACAATGACAGCTATCTGCCACAGACCCTATCTATGAGTAAACAACCAATGCCTCTTTTCTGGTGAGTGCTCACCCACGCTTGCTCGTTCGGGTACCATTTATCAGTGGGTCTGGATCTAGGTGGATGTTGAAGAGTCGAATAGATGTTCTCCCATCATTTTACAAGCTCAGGAGGGAAATGGATTCATACTCAGAATAGAATTTATGTATCAGGGTGAGTCCAGGATCAAGGTGTGTGGTCGTTTGAATGTAATTGGCCCCCATAAGCTCATAGAGAATGACACTATAAAGATATGTGGCCTTGTTGATGTAAATGTGCAGCCTTGTTGGAGGAAGTACGCCACTGTGGGGGTGGGCTTCGAGGTCTCTTTTGCTAAAGCTTCCCTCAGTGTGATTTCCAGACCCTTTCTTGTTGCCTGCAAGATGCAGAACTCTCAGCTCCTTCTCCAGCACCACATCTGCCTGCATGCTGCCATGTTCCCTGCCACGATGATAATGAACTAGCGGAACCTCTGACACTGTAAGCAAGCCCCTGCCTGATCAACTGTTTCCCTTTATAAGAGTTGCTGTGGTCATGGTGTCTCTTCACAGCAACAGAGACCCTAAGACAAGGTGTCTCTGGATCTCATTTAGGGACATAAATCTGTGTGTATGTGTGAGTGTGTGTGCATGCGTGCGCACGCACACATGTATATGCATGTTTGCATGTATGAGACCATGTGTGTATTTGGGTGTGCATGCATGTGTGTGCATATGCCTACGCAGGCCAAAGGCCAATGTCAGGAATCATCTCCCAATGCTCTTCCATCTTATTCTTTGAGGCAGGGTCTCTTAATCAAACTCAGGACTACTCATATCTCTAGTTTTGCTAACTAGCTTGCTCTGGGGATCCCGTGTCTTCATCTTTTAAGGTTAGAATTACTGGCAGGATGCCACATCCATGCAGCATTTATGTGGGTTCTGGGGATCTGAACTTTGGTCCTTGAGTGTGCATGGTGAGCCACCTCCCTGCCCCTCGTGAGTTTCCTGTCTGCTGTATAGTGATTTAGTTAATTAAGCCCCACTGGTGTCTGCTGATGTCACTTCTCTCATTTTTTCTCGCTCTTTTACTCTTGTGCTGTCTGTCAAAGAAACACTGCAATTACCATCTTTGTAGGTCTATCCTTATGAACTTGTGCATCTATAGTAAAGATCAAATATTTGGCTAAAAACGTGCACCCGGGGGCTGGGGAGTTAGCTCAGTAAACTGTTTGCTATGCCAGCATGAAGACCCGGATTAGATTTCCAATACTCAACCAAAGCTGGGTGTGGAGGTGCATGCTTGTTAATAATACCAGTGCTAGAGCTATGCAGACAGGCAGATAGATCCCTGGGGTTCATTGATCAGGCTCCTTAACGAGCCCTGGGTCCAGGGAGAGACAACAGCACCACCAGCAGCCACAGTAATAAAAATAATAGCAAGGTGGCTGGCAAGATGGTTCCGTGGGTAAAGGGGCTTGCTGCTAAGCCTGATTACCTGAGTTCAGACCCAGGGACGCTACATGGTAGAAAGAGAGAAGTTTCTTGTGCAAGTTGTTATCTGACCTCCACAAGAGAGCCATGACAAATTCACACACACAGTAAATAAATAATTGTAATTTAAAATCTAAAAAAGAAATACCTACGAGGTGGATGACACCCGTGGAGTGACATCTGTGGTTGATGTCTGTCCTCTACATACGTGTGCACATGAGCATGGTCACCTCCCACACATGTGTGCATCTACAGACATGAACATGCACACATGCTAGGACTACCACACACACGCACGCACACACACACGTATGTACATACACATACACACACATGCATGTGCACACACACACACGCACGCGCGGATACACATACGCACACACGCACGCATGCACACACAGCGCACACACACACGCACGCACACACACACGTACGCACACACACATGCGCGCACACACACGCACCTTCTTCTGCTCTGCAGAACAGTTGTCCTAGTTCATCGCAGGACAGGGCTTTTAAGGACAGGGAACACAGAAGTGGAGACGCGGGAGACTAGTAAGAGGAAGCACTTGAAATCACTTGTTAATGGAGTTGATCTCAAAGGAAGCAAAACAGGAGCGTGCAGGGTCAAGAGCAGCGTCCTTGATGAATAGCAGGACCACAAGTGCCACCAAGGTGTGAGTCCTCAATGCCACAGAACACATGATGGCCGATCTTAGCCCAGGAATTACCCTTCTGCCACACCCTGGGTTCCCTGACCCAGGTTCATCCGTCTTTTGTTCATCTCGGTCCATTTTTTATTTTTTAGATTTTTTGTAAAATGTTTAAATGATGTGTATTTGTGGGAATGTCCCCATGAGGGCAGACGTCCACTGAGGCTGGAAGGGGACACTGGAGCTGAAGTTACGGCAGTTGTGAGCAGTCTGATATGGGTGCTGGGAACTGAACTAGGTCCTCTGTGAAAGAAGCCGATTTTCCCAACAACCAGGCCATTTCTCCAATGCGCTAAAAGTGTTTCCGATCCGTTCTTTGATACTTTGATTTGTATTGATCATAGTTTGATCCTTTTCAGTGTCTACATCCCATCTAGCCCCTCCCAGATGGCCTACCACACCCTCTTCCCAACTTCATATCCTCTTTTCACAGTCCATGGAGTCTATTTCCTGCTGTCCTTATTGTGCATGGGTGCCGAGTCATCCACCAGAGCCTGGACATCCTAATGGGGGCAATTCCTGGAAGAAAATGGACGTACCCCACCCCAACATCTTGTAACTCCCAAAGCTCCTCGGGTAGGGGTAGGCTCCATGTCCATGCTGGAAAGATGGTGGGCTTGCTCTTGTGTGGGTCTAATGCAGGCAACCACGCTGTTGGGAGTGTCTGTGTGCAATGGTCCCACGTGTTTGAAAGATGATTTTGCAGCAGTGGACTCTTACATTCTTCTTGAATGTCTTGTCTTACCTTAGCCTGTTACTGCTGTGACGTGACTTCAGAGTTGGGTGAGTTCCTTTGAATAGCATGGTGTTTAGAATGTGTGTTTCTGTATTTTCCTAACTGAACAGGGCTTAATTGATCCCATTAACCCTCAGAAGTGTGTGTGTGTGTGTGTGTGTGTGTGTGTGTGTGTGTGTGTGTGTGTG
>LOEQ01004053.1:56407-69859 GCA_001685075.1 Bramus lutescens
AGAGAGAGAGAGAGAGAGAGAGAGAGAGAGAGAGATTTGCCAGACTTGGGACTAACTGGAGCATTTCAATGTAGGGAAGTATTTCAGTGACCAAGAAATGTTAACAAGCTGGCTCTGGTGAAATCCCTGAAACCCCAATACTCAGGAGGTGGAGGCAGGAGGATCAGAAATTCAAGGTTACCCTTAGCTACATAGCAAGTTTGAGGCCAGTCTGGTTTATAGGAGACTGAGTCTTAAGAAAACCAAAGCAAAACAAAGCAAAAGGAATTTTGTTAGGCTCAGAAAAAAGCAAAAAGTTGTTTTCAAGACTCTTTTACTGCAGGGATTTCTTTGGCAAGTCTAGCAAGGCCTGTGAATTATATCTCCCAAACGCGGAGTGGAACACTTAAGATAGTAGCAAAGAAAATCAATTGTAGTCTAGTGCTGTCTCAAAGCGTTAAACAAATGGGTGGCACAATAGGGTGCGGGCGTCTCTGCTGGCACGTGAACTAGTAAGATGTAGGAGTGGGCATGGGGATGGTCACACATTTGAGGAACTGCAGAGCTCAGAGTAAACAGTATTCAAAAATAATGCGTGAAATTGAGATGATGGGAAAATAGTGGCAACATCATGGGTGCATCTACCAGCCAGTCCTCCCTCCCCTCCCCTTTCCTTCTCATGGCTCCCCCCGCCTCCCCTCCTCCAGCTCTCCTTGTTTTGAGACAGGGTCTCACTATGTAGCTAATACTGGCCTCAAACTTACAATCCTCCTGCTGCGGTAATTGAGAGCTGGAATTACAGGTGTATGCCCCATTTTACTATCCGATGCCTGTCTCAGTCACAGCCAAGATTTGAATGCAAAGGCAGCTCATACATTGTAGCCTGACGGGGACCATCTATCTACCTTTTGGATTGTTTTTATCAGTGTGAAGGGGAACGTCTCCCTGGAGAGCAATGTTTATCATGGCCTCACACACACACACACACACACACACNNNCACACACACACACACACACACACACACACACACATATATGTATATATATATACACACACACACATATGTGTGTACGCCTGAAGGCCAGAAGAGGGCGCCAGACCCCATTATAGATGGTTGTGAGCCACCATGTGGTTGCCGGGAATTGAACTCAGGACCTTTGGAAGAAGCAGGCAATGATCTTAATCTCTGAGCCGTCTCTCCAGCCCTCATGGCCTCTTCTTACACACTCCTTGCCTGGTTTGTTTGCTTTTCTGGTGTGTATGTTCTCATGTGTGCCTGCTTATGTGTGTGGTGTGCACCTATTCATGTGCCTGTGAATGTCAGAGATCAACCTGAGGTGCTGTTCCTCAGATGCCTTTTATCATGCTTTTTTTTTTTTTGGAGACAGGATATCTCCCTGTCTTGGAACTAACCAGGTAGCTGAACTAGCTGGCTGCCAAACCCCAGGGGTATCCTTCTCTATAAGGAGGATTACAAGCTTGCACCATTGTGCCCAGCTCTTTTATGTGGGCTGTAGTGATCAAACTCAGGTCCTCTTGCTTCATAGCAAACACTCTACTGAGCCATCTCTCCAGATGCCCTGGTTTCTTTGATTAGAGGATGGAGTCAGAAGCTAAGAGGTGGGTGCTAAGTATGCTTGCTGCTATGGGACAATTATAACGTCTAGGCCCTCTCAGCCGATAGGCTGAGAGATAGACATATATATATATAACCCCCACATATATACAATCTGTAAAGATTTCTACATGTATCTATCCTAACCTAAATATTGATCTATGTTGTGTCCTAATCTATTACCAAACAGATGATTCTAGAATCCTCTGCTAAACTATAATGTAGAGCAATTTGGCTCTGACCATCCACCATCCATTTACTTAATGAGGCCGAATGTTTTCACAATGTCATGAGAACCATGATGTCATCAACCCATGGGAGGCAACCCCATCAGCTGCCATGCTTGTGTCCAGAGGCCACCGCACTTCGCTTTAGACACATCGGGTCTGTTTCCAAAGCCATTGGAGCTGCAGTTTCTTCCTGTCCTCTTCAGTGAGGTCATTCTATATGGCTGCAGTACAAATGAGCTTGTTCCATTTTGCATTCCAGTCTAGGATTTGTTTGAGCTCTTAAATGCTTTATTATTTGTTATTTTCTTTGGGATAGTGTCTCATGTAGCCCGAGCTGCCCTCAGCCTCTTCCTCCTAAGTGCTGGAACTGCAGGCATGTATCACCATACCCCCAGCCTTAAACAACTTTTAAAATTTGTGCCCATTCAGGTAAACTTGTTGGGTGAAGTTTGATGAGTTTTTTAGAAATGTATATTGTTATGAGAACCTGGTTACAGTAGCGTACAGTATACTTTCCCTGTCCTGAAGAAATTCCCCCAGCACCTGTTCACGCTTTCTCTTCGTCTCTGGATCTCAGAGCTCTAAGAGTTTTGTCTTTTCTACAGTATCATTTATGATATGTAGCCTTCTCCGACTGGTTGCTTAAGGATTTGTTTTATTTTAAGTATGAGTATGTGCATGTGAGTGCAGTGTCCATGAAGGCCAAGAGAGGGTGGTGGATCCCTTAGAGCTAGAGTTAAGGGTGGTTGTGAGTCACCCAACTTGGGTGCCGGGAACTAACTTAGGTCATCTGGAAGAACAAGAGATTTTACAGCTGAGCCCTCTCTCCAGTCTTAGGCTAGTTTCTTTCCCCTTGTGTACACGTAACATTCATGATCCATGAATGCCTTTTGCATCATGTCTTTGTGTGTATGTATGTGTAGATTCAGTGTTTTCATATGTGAGTGTAGTATGTGTAGCATGCACACATGCTTGTGGGAGTACATGTGCCCATGTGTACACATTTGGAAGCCAGCAAGTGTCTTCTGTCACTTTCCATCTGTTCCCCTGAGACTCAGTTCCTCACTGACCCTGGAGCTGCTACCGGTCTCTCCCTCCCACAGCGCTGAGTTACAGGCACATGTGACCACCCTGGCTTTCTATGTGCTGGGGGTTTGAATTTAGGTCCTTACGCTTGCGCAGCAAGCTCTTTATCCACTGAACCATGTCCTCGGCCCATGTCCTGACTGTTTGATTCCTCATTTCTCTCCTCCTTGAGCTGTTCCTAGGGAATTCTAGGCAGTGTATTGTGATCACATTTACTCTCTTCTCTCAGCTCCTCTCAGATCTTGCCCATCCTTCCCTGCCCACTCAAGTTTGTGTCCTCTTTAACGCTCCTCTCCTTGTCTCTTTTTGTCATTGGCTTGCATTACAATTTATATGTGTGTTACAGTTTGCTTGTTACCTATCTGCTCGCAGAAAGGACACCTTGTTGGCTTTCTATTTTTGGAGGTTAGATCCAAAGCTGCAAGCTAGTGATCAGCTCAGTGGGTAAAGATGTTTGTTGCTAAGCTTGCCAACCTGAGTTTGATACCCAGGATCCACATAGTGTAAGGAGAGGACTCTTGGCAAGTTGTTCACTTATCCATACGTGTACCATGACACACACATCCCCTCACATGTAAGTAAAGAAATGGGATTAAAATCAAAAGGGACTAATACTGCTATCAACGTTTGCATAGATTTTTGCAAGCATACATTTTCTAGTTGGGTAAATATATAGGGTGCAAGCTGACCTTACATGTTACATGCTTCTTACATGTTACATGCTTCTTACATGTTCTCTCCTTCAGCCTCAATGGAGGCAGCATCTCTCTGTCTTATGTCTGCAGCTCTACTGTGTCCTTCAGGTTACTGGGCCCTAGAACTTCGGCCTGATGCTCCTGTTCCTTTGTCTCGTCTCTCTGTGATTTCAGATATGTGCCATGGTAGGTTCTGGGGCTCAAACTCAGCTTATCGAGCTTGCAAGGCTCTTCTGGTCATAACAGTGAAAGAGATTTTACATTTTCCTCTGGTCGTTCTCAGACTGCAACTGTGCACTAGGAATTGGAATTAATGTGCAAACGGTAGCACAGCAGGACCAGTTGCTTGATGCCCACCTAGCTGTTTACACCCCCACCCCATCTGAAGTGCCACTGTTGATGTCGAGGAAAGCTGTGACAGCATCCTTGTTTTCTTGCCACCAATCTCATGGGTAGAAACACTTTCTTTTTTTAATGTTAAAAGGATTTTTATTTGTGTGTATGTGTCGGTAGGTCTGTGTCTATGAATGTAGGTACCAGAAGAGGGTGTTGGATCCCCTGAAGTGGGGTGATGGTAATGGTGAGTTGCCCTCTGTTGGTGCGGGCAATTAAACGTGGGTCCTCTGCAAGAACAACAAATGCTCTTAATCACTGAGCCATCTCTCCAGGCCCAGGAACAAATAAAATAAATCCATTTCTTAAAGTGGATTTTGGGATTGGCTTCTGCAATATGAGCAGAAATGACCCAGCACTTTAGCCTGTGGGCAGAGGGCTGTTTCTCACTTTTTCATTTTGTATAAACGTGAGTTTGTTAATAGTCTTTGGAGAGGAAAGTCTATCTGTAGCTTTCTGACTGGCTTCCTGTCATCCCGTTGGCTTTCCAGTGCTTATTTTCAATTCTACTCCCTTACTTTTGTCTATTTTCTAACTTTTTAGAGAGATTTTTTGTTTTATTTTTAAGATCTATCTATTCATTTTATTTTAAGTGTATGTGTCTGGTGAATGTTTGTACATACATGCATGCAGTGCCCACGGAGAAGACCAGGAGGAAAGAAGTCCCTGGAGTAAGTTACAGGGGGTTGGGAGCCACCTCATGTAGGTGCTGGGAAGCCGTGCCCTTGACTATAGAACCCTCTCTCCAGCCAGAGATTCATTTTATTCTTGAGTGCATGTGTGTGTGAGCACTTTTGTACAAATGTATGTGGCACCCAACAACCATTGACTGTAGTAATCCCTTGGGGGAGGAGTTGGGTCTAATGAGCTCCTCTCCCATCCTTGGTGAAATGTTGATGGGCCCCATCTTGAGCAGGTCTTGCCTGGATCATCACAGCTGCAATGAGTTCATGAGCATAGCGACCATGTTGCTTTCTGAAGATGTCTTTTTGCTGTGCATCTCCCCGTCTTCTGGCTTCTGTAGGAAGCTTCTCTAATGAAGGCTAAGAACAGAAGATGGTTTGAGTAAGAATAACTCCTGGAAGCTCATATATTTGAAGGCTCAGTCACCCATGGAGTGGCACTATTGGAAAGGATTAAAAGTGTGGCCTTGTTGGAGGAAGTCAATGAGTATGGGTTTTGAGGTTTCAAAAGCCCATTACAGACCCAGTCTCTCTCTCTCTCTCTCTCTCTCTCTNCCCCTTCCTCTCCCTCCCTCCCTCTCTCTCTCTGCCTGTGGCTCAGAATATAACTGAGCCATATTTCAGCTCCTGCCCCAGCACACATGTGTGTTGCCATGCTCCTCACCAAGATACAAAATGGACTAAGCTGTAAGCAAGCCCTCAATCAAATGCTTTCTTTTATGAGTTGCCTTGGTCATGGTTTCTCTTCACAACAATAGAACAGTGACTAAGCCAAGCCATAATCTCAAATGGTGAGTGAGTGTTGGCATCCACCTTGTCTTGTGACATAGGGTCTCTCATTGTCCTGGGATTCACTGGTTATCTTAGGTTTGGTGGTCAGTGAGTTCCAGGGATCCATCTGTTTCCACCTTTCTGAATGTAATCTTACCATGCACTCAGCTGGGAAAATTTTAATGATTCAGACAAACAGAAGGAGGCCAAAATCATGCTGGACCCCTGTCCTTCCACTTAACAACCCATTACTAACTTCTGCTACCCCCCTTCTGTTATCTCTCTGTGCCTCATATGCAGGGGGTGTGCAGGGAAGTGCACAAGTCACTCTGGAGAAATGTCACAGTAGTTTGGTCCCCAGTGTCCTTGGCAGGCAACTCATAAGTGCCTGCAGCTCCAGTTCAAGGGGATTTGATGCCTTCTTTTGGTCTCTGCACATGCCTGCACATGTGTGACAGTCACGCACAGAGATACACACACACACACACACACACATATAAATAAGAATAAATGTTAATGGAAAGGGTGCAGGTTATAATCCTGCAATTTTTCATAAAAGATTCATGCTACCAGCACCCATTAGCTAAGAAAATATCTTCAGCATCCTAAGCTATGGTTGGTATGTGTGTGGGGTGATTTGGGCGGAGGTGTTTCCCTCTCCCCTTTATTGAGACAGTCTCTCAGTGGCCTAGAACTTGCTGAGTAAGGCAGGCTGGCTGTCCAGTGAGCCCCAAGAACCCTCCAGCCTCTATTTCTCCACTGCTGAGATTACAAGTGCATACCTCTGTATGACTTGTTTTTTTTTTTAATTGGGTGCTAAGTAATTATCCCCTGAGCTCTCATCCAGATCCTTCTAAGCCATCTTTATGTTGTTTCGAAAGCAGCCAATCCCATCCATGGAAGCCACAGGACTATATTGACGTCTAGTGACATAGACTGCTGCGGTCCTGCTTTTAACTTTGTTAAGTATGAACATAAAGATGAATTTGGCTTTATCACCTCTCTTTCATTCAATTTGTAAAGATCCCCCAGTGTTCACTATTGATGCGGCATGTTCTCAGTTCATATCATGATTTATTTATCCAGGCTCTTGTTGATGGGCACCTGGGTTGCTTCCAGTTTGGAACTATTCTCAATAGCACTCTGTAAATACTTTAGGACATATATTTTGTGAACCTTCGAATACCTTGTTTATTAACTGTTATTCTAAGAAAGGAATTTCTGGGCCATCTGCATCAAACTTAGTTGTGTATGACTTTGAATAAAAGGTATTCAGTTGGACAAGCTGTTTTGAAATTTGATTTATGCCTTAGGGTTTAAAAATTATTCACTGGGAATTTAATACAATCTATTTTGATCATATTTACCTTCAGTCCTCCTTGATCCTCACGCCTCATTCTCCCACAGGCATGGCCGACCTATCAGACCACACCCCTCAAAACAAACACAGCAGCTGGCACCATAAGATCTCAGTTAGGGACAGGGACTCATGAACCCCACTCCCTCCATGTTGGAATGTTTCCTGGCTTGTTCTTGTGCAGGGCTTGTGCAGGCAGCTACAACTCCATGAGTTCGTGAGTGTAATGACCCTGTCATGTCCAGAAGACACTGTTTCATGGCAGCACCCTCCTCAGAACAATCTTCCAGCTCTTTCAAGCTCCTCTAAGGGTCCCTGAATCTTGGGGTGTGTGATATAGATGCCCCATTATGGATGGGAACTCAACAGTCACTTACTTTCTGCACTCGGAGCAGATGTTTGAGTCTGCACCATCTGCTTTCCATTGCAAACACAAGCTTCTCTGTTGAGGGTTGGTAAAATACTAATAATACACAAGGATGGCAAATCTCAACGGTCAGCTTGATGGGCTTCAGAATCACCTAGGAGACACATCCCTGGCATGTCTATAAAGATGTTTCCAGGTGGGATTAGCAGAGGGGTGAGGTCCCACTTTGAATGTGGGTGGAGGTATCCCATGGGTTGGGATCTTGAACTAAATTAAAAGGAAGAAGTCTCCTGAGTAGCAGCATTCATCTCTCTCTACATCCTGACTGTGGGTGCGATATGACCAGCTGCCTCATCTGCCATAATTGACTGCACCTTGAACTGTGAGCCAAAAGTCAACCTTTTTCCTTAAGCTATTTATTTATTTATTTATTTATTTATTTATTTATTTATTNACTCACAGAGATTCACCTGCCTCTGCCTCCTGAGTGCTGAAATTAAAGGCTTGCACCACCACTGCCTGGCTCCTTAAGTTACTTTTGACAGCTATTTTGTCACAATGATAAAAGTAGCACATGCATATGATTTAATTTCTTTTTTTTGAAATGATTACCTACAATTGACCATTATTGTATAACAGGATACATGCTCATATATTATTCTCATACTGGATTTTCTCCATAGTTTTAAATTGTGCCAATCTAATGGGAAATCTTCATATCTTGTATTAATAGTTCTTTGATTATTAGTGATTTTTAAAAGCAAATTTACTTTTCATTTTATATAGTTAGCCAATTATTACATTGGTCTTTTATCACTGGTATTTTTGTTTGTTTGAGACAGGATCTCATGTAAACTGGCTGCCTTCAAACTAACTATGTAGTAGAGGATGACTTTGAACTCCTGATCCTTCTGCTTTCACTTCCTGAGTACTGGAATTACAAAGAGAGAAAGGGAGAGAAATAAAGAGAGAGGAAGAGAAAGAGAGAGAGAAAGAGGAAGGAAGGGAGGAGGGAGGGAGGGAGGGAGAAAAAAGAAATAAAGAGATTGAAAGGGAGAGTGTCCTTCCCTTTCAGAGATCACATTTCAAAAAGAAATGTAGAACCAGATAATAAATCCCAAATATTTATTTCTTTTGCTGAATTACTATGACAATTATAGACAGATCCATAATTTTAATTACCATAGAATTAATGTATATTTAATACCAAGTGCAGTTCATCCTTCTGCCTTGATTATGTTACATCTTCATAAATATTGAATATTACAGGTGAATTCTAGAAACTTTTGATCCGATTCTAACATGAATATCTTAGTTTCTTTCCTGTTGCTATGATAAAAACACCCAGCAAAAGCAACTTAAGGAAGGAAGAGTTGAGTATGGCTCAAAGTTTAAGAGTATAGCCCCTTACGGTGGGGAAGCCATGGCGGCAGGAGTGTGAGGCAGCTGGTCACATGGCATCCACAGTCAGGAAGCACAGAGAGATGGATGCTGGTGCTCAGTTTGCTTTTCCTGTTTTATTCAGTCCAGGACACCAGCCCATGGGGTGATGCTGTCCTTATTCAGACAGGGTCCTCTCATCTCGGTTAACTAAGTCAAGATAATTCTTCAGAGATGTACCCAGAGATTCATCTCTCAGGTGACTGTAGAGCTCTCAAGTTGGCCATAGGCATGGACCGTCACAGAATCTCACTGGGATTTCAATTGTGATCACTCTGAAGTTCATTTAGGGAGCTCTGCTGTTGTTTAAAAAGTATTAGCAACAAGGTATGCTCCTTTGTTCTCTTTTCCTTTTGTTCAAGGGTCCTTTTATGTACCTTAAGAGAGTTTTAAATTTCTCTCCATATAGTCTGAACATTCTATTGCTATTGCAAATGAAAAAAAAACCCTCGGTTTTCATTATATTTTACACCTTGTTATTTTCATAGGTGAGAAAGGTATTGATTTTGGTGCATACATATTTTTGTAACTTGATATTTAAGTGAGTTCCCATATGGTTCCTAATAGTATTCCAATTGATTCCTTGTTAGGTTATTTGTTGCAGAATGGTACATTCTAGAAATCTCCATTGTTGGCTGCACTTTTTGTCCAGACTAAATGACTCTCTGTCCTGTTTAATAACTCTCGTCTTGAACTATATTTTGTCTGATATTTACATTGTATAATCCATCATCTTGTTATATGAAGTGGGCTACAGTATCTATTCTTTCACTGAAAACTATTATGTGTACCTCAAAAGAAGTAACTGGTTGTTATTCTGTTTCAGCCCCTGCAAGTCGCCTGTGACTCGATTCTGACATTAATCAAAACTGTTAGCATAGTTCCCACAAATGCAGGATGTCAAGTTCAGATTCTCAGGCCACTTACATGATTGACAGACTTGTTATGATTTTGGGGGGTTTCATGATCCCCTCAAGGTCAATAAGTGACTCACAGAACCCAGGTACCCACTGTACTTAGGACCGTGGGTGTGATGGGTTAGTTTTTAACTGTCAACTTGACACAGCCTAGAATCCCTTGGGAAGAAAGTCTTAACTGCAGGATTGTCTAGATAAGGTTGGTGTATGTGCACATCTGTAGAGGTCTGACTTGATAATTGATAGGGGAAGGCCTAACCCACTGTGGGTGGCACCATTCCCTAGGCAAGAATACTAACTGTAGTTAATGGAAAAAGATGCCTGAGCAATAGCTAGCAGGTAGCGTGGGTGCGCTCGTTTCCCTCTGAGCTTGGCAGTGGCTATGATAGAGCTAGCTGCTTCAAGCTCCTGCCTCTCTAACTTCTCAGTTAGAGTGGATTGCAATCTGGAGTTGGAAGCTGAATAAATGCCTTTCTCCCCTAAACTGCTCCTCATCAGTGTGTTAATCACATCCATAGAAATGAAAGTACGACATCAGGGGACAATTTAGGAATGACCCTGTTCAGTGAGACCTGAGCATGAAACCTAGGAGGTTGTGAAGAGAAGCTTCCATGGCCCGGCAGTATCAGGGCATCTTACTGTCTCAGCATGCGATAGTGTTCAGCATCCAGGAAGCTCTACTGAGCTTCGATACAGAGTTTCACTCAGACAATAGTTCCTTTGTGTTGCATATTGGTTACTTTTCTCATTGCTATGGTTAACGCCTTCCACAAACAACTTAAGGAAAGATTTCATTTTGGTTCACAGTTTGAAGGATTGTGGTCAGTTATGCCTGGGCAGAGTTCATGGTGGTAGTCAATGGGGACTTGATACCTCACATCATGGCAGACCCCTTAAAAAGCAACTAATTAAAAATTTGTGGGTATGTATGTGTCTACTTTTTTTTTTGTATGTGCACTAGCATCCCTGGAACTGGAGTTACCAGTAGTTGTGAGCTGCCCAACATAGGTGCTGGCAAGAGCAAGCAAATGCTTAAATCTGCTGAGTCGTTTCTCCGGCCTCACTTCTCCCCACCCCCCATACTTCCTAGACCAAACTAAAATAAATCCAGGCCAAAAACCAGACAAATTCTTTATTGTGTAAAAATGTAGCAATACAGAAACTGTTTATATACCCCAACACACACACACACACACACACACACACACACACACACCTTACCCAGTTCTTCAGGCCATGGAATACCACTGCTAAAGTTGAGGTAATGTTCTTCTAGAATTGGTTTTTCTGTGCATATAAATAGAAGCATATAAATTGAGTAGCTTCTGTGCTATGGGCTGGCAGCTGCTCTTCAACTTACAGCGGCTTTCCCTCTCGTCCTACTTTCATTTGTATTGCGGTGATAGAATACCTCGACACAAAGCAACTCAGGGGAGACTGTTTGGCTCATGGTCCCAGGTTAGAGTCTATCCCGGTGGGGAAATCAAGGCAGGAATTTGAAGCGACTAGTCACACCCGCAGTCAGGTACAGAAAGTAACTGATTAATGCACAGATGCCTGGATCCAGGTTGCGCTTGCACTGAGACACTCCAGGATCCTCTGCCTAGGGAATGGTGCCACCCACTCTTAGGAAGGGCATTTCCAGGGCAACAGACACAACTGAGACAATCCCCTCAGACGTGTTCACGAGTTAATCTGATCTAGAACAATACTCCATTGACATTCTCTTCCCAGGCGATTCTAAATTGTGTAAAGCTGACAATTAAAACCATCCATTGCGAATCCTAATAAACCTGCACATGCTGAAAATGTTTTCAGTGGGAGCTGTACTTAATTCTCCTAATTTATGGCACATCACAGCTTAACCTGGTTTACTTATCGGAAATGTGTTCTGAGCACCCAAATCACACCATTGCGCTGCATAATTGTATAACACAAATCCTATTTTATAACAAGTTGTAGGATCTCTCATGGAATTTATTGAGTATTATATTGAAAGTGAAAAGCCAACTTGTTGCATGAGAGTGCACACATACCATTGAAGCACCTTGTAAACAGGAGGCTATAAGTGCATTTAACATTGCTGAAAGGTCCTCTTTTTAGTTAGTTTGTTTGGAATCTCTACACTTCACTTCATAGAAGCCATTATTAGCTGAAACCTTACTTGTGATATTTTCAACCATTTTATTAAATGAGAAGATTTTTAGCAGGAATGATATTTATTAACAGTATTTTTTTCTATTCTTTCAGAAATCACAATATTTCCAAGAATATCTTTCTGCAGATACATATGTAAAATGCACTTTAAGCTTTTTTATTTTAATTTTCTACACACACACACACACACACACGTACACGTACACTTGAATGCAATGCCTGCTAAGACCAGTAGAGGGTGCCAGATCCTTTGGGGCTAGAGTTACAGGAGGTTGTGAAGCTCCTGTCCTGGGTGATGGGAATTGAACTTTTGCAAAAGCAGCAAATGCTCTTAATTTCTGAGACATTCCTCTAGCTCCAGATGCATCCTTAAACACACACACACACACACACACGCACACATACAATTATACACACACATATTACATTTATGGTGTGTGTATGTGTGTAATACACACAAACACCATATATGTAATAATGAGTGTGTGTTTATGTGCATTTCTGTAGAGGTCAGAGAGCAATTTGCAGAAGTCAGTTTTCTCCTACTCTGTGGGTTCCAGGATCGAACTCTTGTCAGGCTTGGTGGCAAGAACCTGAGTCATCTCACCTGCCCCCTAAAATACATTCTTATAAAACCAATGTAACGATGTAAAGACATGTGCATTCTAATTCTTAACATGTGTTACGAAGAATTTTCCACTTTTCACTAACAAATAGCCAATTAAATAACTAATCAACCACCAAATAACTAATTATCCAACTAACAAATAACAAATTAAATTAACTAACAAACTAACCGATTCATTAACTGACTAACTAATTAAGTCATTACCAGATTAGTTACTCCCCTGACCCCAAAGACAGGGTTCTTCCATGTAACAGTCCTGGCTATTCTGGAACTTGCTTTGTAGACCAGGCTGGCCTCGAACTCGCTGAGATTTGCCTGCCTCTGCCTCCCAAATTCTGGGATTAAAGGTGTGCATCACCACTGCTCAGCTAATTGCTGGTGTTCTTTTTGTTTTGTTTTGTTTTTGAGACGACTCTGTAACCCAAGTTAACCCAGAACTTGCTGTGCAGCCCAGACTTGCCTCCAACTCGGGATCATCTTGCCTCAGTGACCTGTGTGCTGGGCGACAGGTGGGGTCCTTCAGCAACATCTAGCCAGCTCTTCCCTCAGTGAGTGGCTGCCGGCAGTCATTTTATTTTATTACATTTCTTCTACCTAGCCTGGTACACTTTTCTTTTTCAAAGTGAATTTTATATGTATTTGTCTTTTGAAATCATATGCTCTTTCAAATCTTTCCCCTCTCTGGTGAATCCTAACATATACTGTGTGCATTTCCATTCCACTTTAATTATAAAGCCGGTTCACAGCTTCACACATTTGAACTTGCATTCTTTCGGTTAAACACTTCGAGATGCAATCGTTTCTATTGGGCCTTTTCCTGTGCAAAACAAGGGTGCTTTACTTTTGCTCAACTCTTGTTGTTTTTCCAGACAGTGTGTCATGCTATGTAGCCCGGGCTGGCCTCAGATTCACAAAGATCCTCCTAGTCCAGGCTCTTCTTGAGGGTCCTACGATGCCTAGACCGGCCTAACTGTCTCTGCTTGTTTCTCTTCCTCTTCCCTTCCCCCAGTTGACTGTCCCTGAGACACGCTGGTAAACCTCGGTAAATTATACCATCATGAAAATGTAACTGTGGAATCACTGTTCCACTGTGTGATATACTATGGTGCGTCTCTCTCTCTCTCTCTCTCTC
>LOEQ01004053.1:85386-101717 GCA_001685075.1 Bramus lutescens
CCTTCCTTCCTTCCTTCCTTCCTTCCTTCCTTCCTTCTCTCTCTCCCTCCCTCCCTCCCTCCTTCCTTCCTTCCTTCCTTCCATTTCTTTTCCTTTTCCCTGCTTCCATCCTCCCTCCCTCTTTTCCATCTTTTGAAATGGTGTCTTTAGTGTAGATCAAGCAGACTTCAAACTTAGCTGTGTACCTATAGGTGACCTTGAACTCCTGATCCCCTGCTGTCTCCCCAGGTGTGCACCACCACACCCCTTCCCTAATTTCCTTTTGAAGTAAGAGACAGAGGCGGGTCTAATGTAGCCAGGACCGGTGGGTGGCTGGCTTAGGTGACAGGGCAGAGAAACAGTATTCAAGTCTTACCAAGACTGCATAATTGGTTTGTTTTCCAGTAGACAGGGCTGCGAGCTGTTCTCCAGGCCTAGACTGTGGGAGAAGGTAGTGACCTATTTTAAAAATGCCTCATTAGGGATCTCTGTGGCTGTGAATGTGGCCAGTTAAAAGTAGGTTGTTTTATCTTATGCCCCACAAATTCAGGTGCTTGAGACTCCTTCATTCATCCAACTGGTGTGTACAAAGAGTCTCTCACCAGCTCCGGGGGAAAACTGTGAACTCCTTAGGGAGAGGCGGTGCTCTCATGCCCTGGAGGTGTAAGACACACTAAAAAGGTAAAACTGAGAAATAAGGTTACAGAAACAGGGGGTGGCAGTACACACTTATGATCCCAGCACTTGGAAAGCCAAAGCAGGATGGTGGCCATGAATTTGAGGTCAGCCTGGGCTCCGTAGCAAGTTCTAGGCTAGCATGGGCTACACAGGGAGACTCTACTCTGTCTTAAAAATTAAATAGAGTAACTAATAGGATATCACTGAGTCGCAAGGGTGACTTGAGATTGGATGGACAAGAAGCATCTTCCCAGGGAGACATTTACATGGACACCAGCGTTGTCTGAAGCCACAAAACAAATGGCCGTGGAACAGGTGGGAACAGCCTGTGCCAAGGTCGTGTGGTCGGAATGCGTGTGCTGGGTATGTCAGGTGACCTGTGGGTGGGCTAGTGTAGCAGGATGGACTTAGAGAGGCACGAGACCCATTTGTGGGGTGTGCGGACTGGCACCATACGGGGTTTGGTGTTGATACTGAGAGAGGGGCTCTGGAGAGTTTTAAACAGGTCAGTGACATAGCTATTTATTGTTCATTATTATTTGAAAACCTTCATTAACTTATGTGCACAAGGAAGTCAGAGGACCGCTTGTAGGAGTCAGGAGTCCGTTCTCCCCTCCCACCGTCTGAGTGCAGGGATTGAACTCAGGTCATTGTGCGTGGCTATAATCAACTTTACCACCTGAGCCATCTTGATGATCCTCTTTGCTCTGTTTTGAATTGGTGTGTAGTAACTACACGCAATGTCAGATTTCACAAGACAGTTTCTTTCAAGTACATCCTGTGCTCGGACCCTATTCATCCCCGTCTCTCCTTTCTCTCTTGTCCCTGTCTTCTCCCTCTTGAGTCCTCTTCCTTCTCCTTGTCTCTCTTCTGCTTTTGTATTTCATATTCGTTTATAGCATTGTCTTAGGCGGCCCTATAAACTCTAGGCTCTACAAACAAGAAAAAACGCGGTGTTTGTCTTGCTGAGTCTAACTTAACCGCTTTCAGGTAGGTGAGAATATCTTCAGGCTTCTTCACGACTGAATAAAACCTCCCTGTGTACACGCATCACGCCTTCTTTACCCCCTCCTCTGATGGTGGGCGTCTCGCTGGCTTCGCGTCTCCACTCTTGTGACTGTGTCGCTTTTGAGAGCGCTGGGATACATGTAGGAATGCTAGACTGGGCCATTTGGTAGCTGCATTCTTAGGTTTTAGTGTGTATGCTCTTCCGGTCTCTCCCTTATTCCCTTGAGACAGGTTCTCCAACTTGTTGGTTTTCAACTTGTGGGTCAAAACCCCTTGGGGGTTTTGAATAAACCTTTCACAGAGGTTTTGCACATCAGATATCCCACGTGTCAGATATTTACCTTATGGTTTATAACAGTAGCAGAATGACAGTTACGAAGTAGCAATGAACATAATTTTATGGTGGTGGGGTCACCAAAACATGAGGAACTGTCTTAAAGCACTGTGGTAATAGGGAAGGTTGAGAATCACTGTTCTAACTGAGCCTGGGGCTGAGCTGAAAGCCAATAATCCCCAGTGGCACACCTCGCCCCCTGCCCCAGGCAAGCAGACAGACAGACAGACAGACAGACAGACACACACACACACTACACTTTATACATGGGTGCTGGAGATTTGAACTCAGCTCCCTCATGGCTCAGCAAATGCTCTTCTTACCCATTGGATCATCTCCACAGGCCCGTGTGTGTGTGTGTGTGTGTGTGTGTGTGTGTTTGAGGCAGGGAGGGTCTCTTTCAGTAGTCCAGGCTGCTCTAGCTCAGTCTCCCGAGTTCTGGAATCACAGGCCTATGATTACCAGCAACATTCACTCTGTTGGTTTGTATTAGCTCCCCAGCAGAAACGAATTCCGCACTCACCACCTTCCTCCAGGAAACCCATCCTCCATCTCCCAACAGAGAACTACGGATCGTAGTGCTTCCAAGTGACAGATGGAGAGAAAATGCTTTGCTGACCTTAATTTAGTGATTTCTACTGTGCCAATTAAATGTGGGGACAGAAAAAAGATGCATTTGTAGTACAATTTCAGTTCTGTTGAAAAAAAATGACATAAAAGTAGAAGTGGAAAGAAATGGACTGAAAATGTTAACCCAGCTTGCCCAGTGGTGCGGGTACAGTGAATGATTGAAATTTTATTTGTTTTGAAAATGGATGCAGGGACTGGACAGATGGCTCAGCGGTTAAGGGCACCTGTTGTTCTTGTAGAGGACCCAGGTTTGGTTCTCGGCACCCACACGACAGCTCACAACTATTTGTAATCCTAGGACCCTCTTCTTACCTCCTCTTTTGACCTCCATGGGTGCACATACATTCATGCAGGCAAAACATTCATACGCATTAAATCAACGACTCCATTTTAAAAGACAATGAATGCACATTTCCCTCATAATTGGAAAAGTTTTTGAAATTCTTTTGTTCGGCAGTGGGGGAATCAGGGTCTTCTCATGTAGCCCAGGCCGACTTTGAACTTTGCTGTAACCTCTAAACTCCACCTCCCAAAGTGTGGAGATTCCTTGTGAGCCATCACACCTCGCCTGTTTTAAGTTCTTTTTTTTAAAGATATATTTTTATTTGTGCATGTGTGTGTGTGGTGTTTGTACTGTGTGTATGGGTGCATCCACCATGTACATGTAGGCAGAGGCCATCAGACACCTTCCTCTGTTGCTCTCTACTTCTGACTTTGAGACAGGGTATGAAGTGGAGGCTGCCTGGTTAGTAAGCACCTAGTGTCTGCCTGCCTCTCACCTGATGACTCTGGGGTGACAGGGGCAGGTATGACCATTCCCCACTTCTATGTGTGAACTGGGCATCTGGACCTGGGTCTTCTTGTTTGCCCAGCAAGTGCTCGTACCCACTGAGCCATCTATTTAGTCCTGCTCTGAAAACCCAGTGTCAAAACCTCAGAGGACTGAAGACACAGCACTAATGTTGCCCTGGCTCCCTGGTGCATGGTCCTTTGTTTGATTTTTATCTTTTTAGAAAGATTTTTTTTTTAACTCAAAAAGTAAACTTTTCTTGCATTGGGAGGATGGTTTAGTTGTTAAAATGCCTGAGTTCAATCCCCAGAACTCACGTGAGAGAGTCAGGTATGGTGGAGCACACTTGTAATCACCACACTGGGGAGGCAAAGATGGGAAGATGCCTGGGGCTCCCTGGTCAGCCGAACTGTCCTTCTTGGTGAGTTCCAGGTCAGTCACTGAGAGACCCTATCTCGAAAAGCAAAGTGGACAAAATAACCTAAAGAAAGATAACAAGGCTGTTTTCTGGCCTCCACGTGTGTGAACATAAACATTTAAAATAATCTTTTCTTTCATTGAGTCAGGGTCTTGCTAGGTAGCACAGGCTGACACAAAACCTTTGATCCTCCTGTCTCAGCCTTCTGAGCGCTGGGGTTACAGATAGAGCTCACAATTCCCATTTCAACAATCTTATTTATTTACTTATATTCTTCTCATTTTTGAGACAGGGTCTCTCATAGTCCAGGTTCCTCGAACTTTCTTCAGGTAGGTGTGACTGCCCTTGACCCTCTGAGCCCTCTGTCCCTGTCTCCCGAGTGCTGGGATTGATTATAGGTCAGCTCCATCACACCCGGATCACCCCTGTTTTTCAGGAAGTCTTTTTAAATCTAGACACTCTTTTGTTTTCAAATAGAAATCAAGACAGTGGAGAGATGTTCCCCTAAGAGACGAAAGTAGCTTTCTCATACTCACTTTCCAGATCACTAACGTTTCAGGTGCTTAGATTGTAGCTCTCTGTGTGTGCATATTAAACTCCTCATGTTGTGGGGCTGGAGAGATGGCTCAGTGGTTAGGACCATTCGCTGCTTTCCCAGAGGACCTCAGTTTGTTTCCCAGCACCCACATCGAGCAGCTCATAACCTCCTGTGACTCTAGCTCCAGGGCATTGGACATCCTCCTCTGGCCTCTGAGGACATTGTGCTCATATGCACATCCTCCCCCATCCCCACGTAGACGCACATCATTGCAAATAAAAAATAAAACAAATCTCTGAAAACTCCTCTTACCATGATGCTGTCGATTTAGAAGCTTGTCATAGCAAGTTACTACCCCCCAAATCACCTCTGGAATTCCTTCCTGTAAGATTATGAAACACGTATGATTTTCAACCCCGAAGCGAACGGTTAGGGAACTTAAAAGCACAACTTTGCAGAGAGAAGGGAAAAGTTTCTGCCTTCTCAGTACACACAGTGTTCGCTGAAAAGCATAATTTATACTTATAAAGAATAGAGCAATTAAATATTCATTAAAAACTCATCTTTGAACACTGCGCTTTTTTGTTCTCGTACAGGAGCCCCAAAGTTGGTATCATGGCTACAAATCATTGGCATTTTTTGTTTCATTAACAAATGTTTGGCAATAGGAAAACAAATTAGGTGGTAAAACTAATTATATCGCTGACATATTTATTATAGTGGAATACTATCTTTGGAAAACAGGGAGAGAAAAAAAAATACAGAGTGCTTGGCACTTGGAAACATGGGTGTATTTTTGGATGGTCTATCTGTTTTCCCATGATAACTGTAGTCTCAGGACATACCAGGGTTGGAGGTATGCTGGTTACTTTTTACTGTCAAGTTGATACAAAGTATTGCTACCCAGGAAGAGGGAACCTCAGCTGAAGAATTGCCCAGATAAACTCGGCCTGTGTCCATGGATGTCTTAACTGTTAACTGATGGCGGGCCTAGTCCACCACGGCGGCATCACTACCTAGGCAAGTGGGCCTGGGCTGTATAAGAAAGCTAACTTAGTATGACTCCGCCCCAGCATCCTTCATGGTTCCTGCTGTACTTCCTTAGGTGTGAACAAGTTCGTTGATCAGATGTAATGCTTCGTGGAGTAGCAAGGAGGCTTGCTCTCAGGTCCTGGACTCCAACCGAACACTTGACGGAAGCGGTTTGGTTCACTGTGTGTGAAGAGCAGCCTAGCGTGGCCGGGAAGGCAGGGCGGCCAGTGCCCATCAGTGATGGTGGGTCTCCTAGTCTCTCTTGCTCTCACGCTTTGGCAGACCAAGAAACAGCGTGGTAGAACTGTAATTCTCAAGACCTGCCTCAGTGGCTCATGTCTACCACTGAGGCTCTCTGGCGCAGAGATTCGCCCCGCCCCCAGACAGGGAACATTCATGGGGGAGATCTCGAGTCCAGGCTGACCCTTTGCTTTCCCAGCAGTTTTAAAAAGACTCACTGTGACAGATGGTTTTCGTCAACTTGGCGCAAAGTAGAAGGGAACCTCACTGAGGAAGTGTCTCCATTAGACTAACACATGGGCGATTTTGCGGGGCTTTTTCTTTCTTTTCAAAAAAGATTTATTTTAATTTAATATGTATGTGTGCTCTGCCTACACGTATATATGTTCATTATATGCTCGCCTAGTATACATGGAGGCCAGAGCGGGTGCTGTATCCTATGGAACTGGAGTTAAGGGTAGGCGTAAGCCATCTTGTTGGTGCTGAGCACCGAACCCAGGTCCTTTACAAAAAGAGTATGCCCTCCTAAGCACTGCACCATCTCACAAGCCCCTGTGGGATGTGTGGGAAGGCCAAGCCCACTGTGGATGGTGTCATTCCCTGGGCAGGTGGGTCTGGGCTGCATTAGGAAGCGGAGCAAGCTATGGAGAATAAGGCAGTGAACAGTGTTCCTCTGCAGTTTCTGCTTCAGCGGCTGCCTTGAGTTCATGCCTTGGCTTCCCTGGATGACAGGCTATAAGGTGGAAGCGAAATAAATCCTTTCCTGCTCAGGAAAGGTTGTGATGTTTGTGCCGCAATAGAAGAGCCACTAGGACCCACACATAGTGTCTTGCTTAAGGGAAGAGTGAACGCGTGTGTGTTTCTCACGGCTGTGGCGAAATACCCGACCAAAGCAACCCGAAGAAGGAAGGGTTCATTGCAGCTCACAGTTTGAGGATGTGATCCACTATAATGGGAAGGCGTGGAGACAGGACAGGGAGGCAGCTGGTCACATGGCAACCGCAGTCAGGAATCAGAGTGGTGGATGCTAGTGGTGCTCAGCTCCCTTTCTCCTTTCTGTTCTCCTTTCTCCTTTCTGGGAGCTCAGCTCATGTGGTGGTGACATCACCATTCAAGGTGGGCCATCCTACGCCACTTGAGAAACTCTCTCACAGGCTGGCCCAGAGGCTTACAGCTTATCTCTTGGGAGAAGATCCTAGATGTTGTGGAGATGGCAAACAATATTGACCATGGCAGCACAGCAAACTTGTCAGAGGTGGCCCCGTCTCTCTTGGTGTGTGTGTGTGTGTGTGTGTGTGTGTGTGTGCGCAGGTATGAGCATGCCACAGTGAGCATGTGGAGGTCAGAGAACAATCTGAGCTGGGGGTTCCCGCCTTTAGCTTTGTTTCAATGCATGTTCTCTTTGCTTGTCATGTTACACAGCACACTGGTCGCTTGACGAGCATCTGGAATTCTCTCTCGGCTTTTCTTGCTGTAGGAGGACTGGACCTATTGATGCTACTGGGTCTGGCTTTTATGTGGGCTCTGGAGATCAAACTCGGGTCCCTGTGCTGGTGTGGCAATCCATTAAATGGCTGAACCATCTCCCCATCTGAGAATGCCACTTTATAGTGAAGGGAACACAGTCGCCTCACTGTGTAGACGGAAAAATGAGGAACACAATGATTAAGTGTCATGCATTTGCTCACGTAGGTCTGCTCTCCAACGCAGCTTCCTTTTTCTCCACTCACCTGTGATTCGGTTAGTGGGAAAATGGATTTATTTTAGCAAACTCAAGAATTAGGGAGGCACTTCAAATATGGAAAACGGGACAGTCTGCAAGTTTCATTCATTCCACAAGCCTAATCTGTGTGTGTACTGATAACAGGCCTAATTACAGTGTAAACATCTTTATAGCCGCAAACATCTGTACTGCACACTGATGTCTTGTTGCAGCCTCTGGCATTCTTGTTGCTCATTTGAAAAATCAGTTGCTCTGCCTTAAATCTGATCTGTGCTCGATGATTCATTTTATACAGATGTATTTAAGAACACATCCTATATCTGGCTAGAAGGCACACAGAATTGTAGCAGCTCCAAGAGAGCACAACCCTGTCTAATATGTTCACTACCCTCCCCCCAATCCAGCACTTTATTGATGAAGAAATAAAGATGCATCAGGAATGCCAGTGCAGGCCTGTCAGGTCAGCTATGGCAAGAGTGTGGTAAGTTCAAGGCCAGCCTGGATCTGAGACTTTGTCCCTGCCTAGAATCCCCCAGTAAGGGGCTGGAAAAATGTGTTCCTAGAATGTGGGAGACCCTAGGTTCAGTTCCCACCTCCAATAACCATTAACTACCTATAACTAACTAACTATCCTCAGCCTCATGAGTGTCTTCGCTTTAGGTATTGTTAACTATACAGATCCTTCAGGAGGGGCAGTGCTTCATAAGCTCCCCCCCTAGCAACCATTAACTGTGTATGCATCTTCAGGGGGGATGGGACCTCATGAGCTCCTCCTTACTCCATGATGGAAATGTTGATGGGCCCAATCTAGTGCAGGATATGGAAGAAAGAGAGAAAGAGGACAGGATGTAAGAAGCACTTTTTTGTTTGTTTGTTTGTGACAAGGTCTCTCTATGTAGTCCCGGCTGTCTTGAAACTCGCTTTGGAGACCAAGCTGGCCTTGAACTCAGAGACTCACTTGCCTCTGTCTCCTGAGCGCTGGAATTAAAGGCTTGTGCTCCTATGCTAGGCCTACTACTTGGTTGTTACCAAAAGAAATAGATTCAAGGTGGCCTGCCCAGAGCCCGTCAAACCAGGCTCAACCTGGACCAGAGTAAGTATGCTGTGGTGAAGACTTGGGGAACACCAGCTCCCCTGCATTGTTGCTCTGGGCGCAGGGAAGGGTGAGACAGAACCATCCAGAAGGACTTTGGGTGTAGTCACATTCCAGGTACCTGTGACTGGAGACACACATCTCTGTGAATTACACTTGTGATCCCCCCCCCATCTCCTCCCTCCAACAACCCCACCCACCTAAACACCATGAAGCACTTTGCTTAGACCTGCTACTTTGGCAGATGCTCCCTAGCTAGTCTACAGATGAAGTTCTACTGTAGGGTGCCTTGCTCCACACAAAACCACCATGCTCCCTACAACCCCAGATATTTTCTCCCATCATTGAAACAAATAAAAAATATTTCATATGTGCAGGAATCGGTGTTGCAAATCTATGAACCCCCTTGTAAGAACAGCGCCTGCTGACGCCCTTTGGAATTGGTGTTGTGAATCTATGAACCCCCTTGTAAGAACAGCGCCTGCTGACACCCTTTGGCATTTGTCACCCAGCCGTGATGCGCTCAGCCTGGGATGACTAATAAAGTCTACTTAGCAGACCTGTTCCTCCCACTTTTTTTTGTCTTTTTTAAACATTTATTGTTAACTAGATGGATGTGTATCTTCATGAGAGTTACGTGCGTGCGCCTGCAGGTGGTCACAGAATCCAGCAGAGGGCATCAGATCCCCCTGCGGCTGGAGTTAAAGGAAGTTGTAAACCACCTGACCTGGGTGTGGGGCTTGAACTCAGGTCCTGGGCAGGAACAGTACATGCTCTTAACTGCTGACCCCCTTCCCCATATCACACTCCCTTCAACTTGAGTCTGTAATAATTGACAGTTTGTTCTGGAAACAGTATCTCACTGTGTAGCCTTGAATGGCCTTGAGATCGTTATGTAGACCAGACTGGCCTCAAACCTACATAGTCAAATCTTCCTGCTTCTGCCTCCCTAATGATGGGATTAAAGAGAGGTGCCACCACGCCTGTGACGGGGCATTTTTTTTCTGTACATGTCTTGTTTGGTAAATTGACGTGATGAAGATGGGAGGGTGAACTCTGGGGCCTCTAATGGTGCAGGTTGGGTGTTTTTCTCTTTAACAGGAAGAGGACGCTTAGGAGGCCTGTGGAAGTTGGCTTTGGGATGATGATGGTGCAGTTGGAGCTGGTTACATAAGCAGTCTTTTCTAAGTAATTCCCATGCATTAGAGCATTTAATCCCTTTAACAACCTCGTGAGGTGGATACTGCGATATCTGCTGTTTTTATAGACGAGGACACAGAACTGAGGGAAGTTTAGGCGTGACAGCCCTCGCTTACCTTGAGGGATTTGTTGTAAGACCCCCCAATGCGGGAGACGCCTGAAATTGCAGATCATAGTGAGCTTGTATTTTTTTATTTTGTATACATGCTATGATAAAATGTAACTCATAACTTAATGCACACTGAGAGATCAACATAACTACCAGTAAAAAAGAGCAATGATAACCACCAAAACACTCTTTCTTTTCTTGTCTTCTATCCACAGATTTAACTCTTTTTTTCTTCTGCCTCTGGGCATTGCACACGGGGCCTTGTGCTTGCTGGTCAAACACTGTACCGCTGAGCTACACTTCAGTCCAGGTTTTTACTTTGTGTTTTGACACAAGGGTTCACTGTGCCAAGGCTGACCTTGAACACTCTGTATAGCCCAGGCTGACTTTCAACTTGCAATCCTTCTGACTAACTGGGATGACTGGCCGCTGTCACCAGGTCCACTTGCCCTTTACACATTTATGGCTGTACGCTTTGTAGTTTGACCGGCAACAGTGAAAACAGCAGATTTCTCTTCCTTCTCAGTCTCACAGGAAAGAGCTGTTTGCACCCCGCTCTTGGTCCCTTTAATGTATTGCTTTTATTCTTTCCTTATGGCATGGAGGACCTCTACTTTCTCACTTAAGAGAAGTAGAATGTGGCTTTCCTTTGGCAACGCCAAGCTGCCTCTGCCACTTGGAGGCCGTTAAGTAAAATGATGGTGATGTAACTCCGCAAGGTCAGTCAGTTTGATAAACAAGATGGCTATTGCGTGATTATTGGGAAAGGAAGACACATAGCATGATACATTGAGTGACTACCAGCCTGAGGCTAATAAACAGCTGACAGGTAAGAAACATGGACAGCGTGAAGACACTGGACAGCAGTGAATCTGGTAACTGAGAGTCACTGAGTGGCTAATGGGAAGCTCGTATATACAATGTGGATACGTTAAACAGCAACCAGTCTATAAACTGATCTGTCTGCTGAATGACTAGGAAGAGGTTTGTAAATACGTCATGGGTGCTCTGACGAGAGCTGATACAATAACTGAGCTATCCTCTCGTTGACTAATGGAGGGGTGTGGTAGTTTGAATGAGAAGTGTCCTCCATAGACTTGTGTTGCTGAACACTTTGTCCCCAGATGGTGGCCCTGTTTTGGGACCCTTTAGGAGGTGGAGCCTTGCTGGAAAATGTATAACCCTGGGGGTTTGAGGATTTAGAACCCAGCCCCACTTCCTGCTCTATTTCTGTGTCCTGTGTGTGAATGGAATGTGATCGGCCATTTTTTTCTCCAGCCAGTGAGCTTGCGCTATGCCTTCCTGGCCATTATGACCCCTCCCCCTGGAACCTTAAAACCAAAACAAACTTTTCTGTAAGTTGCTTTTGGTCATGATATTTTATTATAGAAACAGAGAAGTAACTAATACAAGAGGGTAGCGTGGATGGTGTGGATGTGCTGCACAGATTGTTCATCAATTGAGATGGTTGCTGAGTGACTAACAGTGGGGTGTACACATAGCACGGAGATGCTGGGCAGCACCTGTGATGTTGACAGCTGAGATAATTACTAAATGATTAACGGGAGGGTAGCATATACAGTGTGGATGTGCTCTACAGCAGTAACCTGATAACTGGGGCAGCACTCAACAATTGATGAGGGGGTTGTGTACACAGCACGGACATGCCGGACAAAGGAAAGGAAGGGATCACAGTTGGAGATTTTTACCATGTTCCTCAGAATGACTGAATGCCTTTCAATTTCTTGCTAGAACAGCCTATAAGCTCTGCCTATAAAGTTCAACCACTCTATCAGTCCAAAGTTCCAAAGTCTTACATGTTCCAATCCAAAACAGCAAGGTCAGATCTGTCACCGAACACCCCACTCCTGGTACCAACTTCCATGTTACTTTTGTATTGCTGTGATTAGACATGGCCAAGGCAACTTATAGAAGAAAGAGTCCTTCTTCTTCTTCTTCTTCTTCTTCTTCTTCTTCTTCTTCTTCTTCTTCCTCTTCTTCTTCTTCCTCTTCTTCTTTTTCTTCTTCCTTCTCACCCTCCTCCTCCTCCTACTCCTCCTCCTCCTCCTCCTCCTCCTCCTCCTTCTCCTCCTTCATCTTTGGTTTTCAGTTCCAGAGGGTTAGAGTCCCTTGATGGTGGGGTTGGCAGGCATGGTGGCTGGAACATAAGGCTGAGAGCTTACACCTGGGCCTATGAGGGTCATTCCATATTCAAATCCTAATTCAGTTGGAGGTCAATACTGAAGGGATTGGTCTGAAGACCTGGTGTTCTGGAGTAGTATAGCCTGGATGTCAGTGTGCGAATAAGCAACTTACATTGGTTTGCAGGGTGTTCTCACTGCACGTCATCTTTCCTCATCAGCATAAGAAGATGGAGATAATAATAGGTGCTTCTTTGACTGGAGAGGTGGGCAGCAAGGAAGGAATGTTCACTGAACAGTTTCTTTCAGTACTTTGAATTCTTTAGACAAGGAAGCATGAGGCTAGACAAAGTAAAGTCAAGGTGTTTCTTAAAGGGACCCATTAAGGAATTTGAACAGATGAATAAGGAAGCCATCAGCAGCATTGAAATCCTATCATTCATGCTAGGGCACTTTAAGGCAAGAACTCCTCTCCTGGATTGAGTGAAGTTTCTAGATCATTCAGTTCTTATTAGAGGGAGGTGAGGGTAGAGAAAGTGGTTTGTATAAATGGTCCTCAAAGTTCAGTCACAAACAGCATCAAGCTTGCTGGCACCGCAGGGCAGATCATTGGGAAACAGAATTTGACCTCTTTCTCAGAGGGAGATCCTCTTTTGCATGGTGATTTACCATTGCTTGTGTGAGTGTGCTCATGTGTACATGTTTGTGAAGGTGCATGTACACACGTGGAAGAGAGGGGACAACTCCCATGTTTTCTCAGGTCCTGCCTACCTAAGGTTTTATTTTAATTGCATTTGTTTGTTTATTTTTGTGTTTGGACATGCACATGGAGGTCAGAGGGCAACTTGTAGGAGCTGGTTCTCTCCTTCCGTCATCTGCATCCTAGGGATCCAGCCCAGGTGGTCAGACTTACTGGCAAGGGCCTCCTTTACCCAATGAAATGGCCCATCCTATTAGGGGACAGGGTCTCTCACTGGTCTAGCACTCATCAAGTTGAATGCCCAGTAAGGCACAGGGGTATTTCCGCCTCCACCTCCCCAGTGCTGGGTTTGCAAGGTTGACACCATACCTGGCCTTTTCTTCTTTATGGAGCAGATAAGGGGCTGGGAAGATGACTCAGATGGTAAACTGCATCCTGGGTAAGCTTGAGGACCCGGGTTCCGTCCCTAGCACTTAAATGAAAAAAAGCCAGATAGGGTGGTGTGCACTTGTAAGCCCAACACTGGGAGCAGAGACAGGAGGACCCCTGGGGCTTGCTGGCTTTAGCCTATTGTGTGAGACCCAGGTACAATGAGAGACTGTCTCCAAAAATAAAGTGGGGAGCCATTGAGGAAGACACATGCCATCAACCTCTGACTGACACATGATAGCTGCATATGCACACACAAGAACACACTCATGCATACAAGAATATGTGAATGCACACACACACTCATCAAATAAACCAATTGTGGTGACATCAAATCTGTAATCCTCCCGTCTCTGCTATGGAGTGCTGGGATTCCAGGCATGTTTCATCATGTCCAGTGCTAATTTACTGATTAAAAATAATAATAAGACACTCAATCATTTCCTTTTAACGAGTTAAAGTTTGGGATCATGCCTATGTACACCTTTAATACCAGCACTTGGGAGGCAGAAGCAAGCAGAGCTCTGTAAGTTCAAGGTCAGACTGGTCTACATAGTGAGTTCCAGGTCAACCAGGTTACATAGCTCTCTTTCTTTCTCTCTTACACACACAGACTCCACAACAAAACCCCCTAAAAGTGAAAACCAAACCAAAAGAAAACAAAACCAAACATTCTTGCAAAACAAACAAAACAAACAAAAATGCATATCCCCTTTCAGGAGTGCATATATAATATTTGCCTTTATTTATATTTACAAATGTTGGAGTCATACTTTTAATAACATAGTACAGAACTACGCAAAGCAATTGGTATTAAATTAAATGACTTTGAACACATGGGGCAGCCTCCTGGAAGTCCGGGTCGCTGTGCTGTGAAGCCACAGAGTTGGGAATAAACATGGCTGTTGGAATTCTGCCGTCCAGCCCTGGAGATGTATATCAGGGAGGGTGGTCCAGCTATACCCTTCTTCTGGGCACAGAATGGTCCCCAAGCCGGTGTCCTCTGAAGGCACTTCTCTGGCTCTACGCTTCCTCATCCTCTCTTTGAATGGTCTGTGGGCCATTTGGGGACAGAGAACACACAGCAGAAGACACTGATCTTGAGGGTGAAGGATAGGGCTTGGTGTGTTTTTGGTGCTTGGCCCCGTATTTCTGTCCTTCCTGATACAACCCTGGACATCCATAGAATTCATCACAGCCCATGGTCAGCAGTATATCTGCAGCCTGCCTGCCACATCTCCTTTGGGATCTCTTCTCATTCTTTGTCCTTGTAGCTTAAAGGGGACTCCTTTCCCTACCCACCCATCTTTCATTTTTTCAGTGGTTTTTAGGAATGAGAGATGAGAAATAAGTTTTTTTTTTGCTTTGCAGGTTTTTAGCCAGACGTCTACTATATATTTCCACCCTCAAACTTTTTAAAAGATTTATTTTTATTGTGTGTGTGTGTGTGTGTGTGTGTGTGTTTCGCTTGCATGAATGTCTGTGCACCTGCTAACTTGCAGAGGTTGAAGAAGGCACTGGATCCCCTGAGACTGTAGCTATGGGCTCTGAATGCATGTGGGTGCTAGGAACTAAATCTAGCAGCAAGTGCTCTTAATGCACTCCTAAACCACCGAGCCGTCTCTCCAGACCCTGTTCAAACTTTTAAAAACATCTCATTGTACTTTTGGCTTATACTAAGATATAGAGAATTAACTATATTGCTATTTTTTTTAAAAAGGGCATTAATTTTAGTTAGTATTATCAAATCATCCATTCATAGATAAAATGACCACTTTTGTTAGATGCCTTTGTCCATCCTGTGTTACTCTGATTTTTGATGTCTCCCCCCCCATTTTTGAGACAAGATCTTGTTGCATAGCCCAGAATGACTCTTGAATTACATAGGTCAGGCTTGTAGTTGCCGGATAGCCCAGCCTTGCCTTGAACTTATGTAGCCCAGACTAATCTTGAACTCATAATCCCCCTGCCTCATTCTCTTGAGTGATTAGATAACAGGTGTGTGCCAACTTGCCCAACTCTCTGTACTGCAAGTCCTTGAGTGGGACCCTGAAGAGAAGTCAACATCAGTTAAAGAATGACGTGGAGGACCGTGGACGGGCATCACCAGGGACAATGGGACAGGATGGAATCCTGAGGTTTGAGAGTGTTGGCAGGTGCCCCTTATGAATGCCACGTGACAGAGTCTTTCGACTGGGCACCACTTTCCCCGGTGTTTCATTCTGAGACCCCATGGCCCCGCAGAGCCTCGTGGCGGGAAACGTAGTCAGTTGGCTGTGCCAGCTCAGCATCTCTCCAGGCTTGACGATTAAGGTCGTTTCAGGGGAGATGACGAAATCAGGCTGTCTTTTGTGGAGTGGAGTGACTCGTGGGACACTGTCCAGTGTTGTCTCTCCTGCTGCTGGGGACAGGGAGGTGGTGTGGAGACAGAAGACGGTGACTGGCAGGGAGTTTTGTTGCAGTGGCATCTGCTCACCTCTTGGCCCCCTTCCCTGACTGCTGCTTCTGTCGTACCAGTGTCCTCAGACAAGGGCTCCTCAAGGTGGCTTCCTTCCTTCACTGACACGTGCCTCCACCTTGCTCAAGTCCTCTTGCTCTTCCTCAGGACCCTTTCTACTGGGCCTTTGACACCTGTGGAGGCCAGGTCTGCCCCCACACCACCTTCTTACTGCCTATGCTCTGTCACAGGACAGGGGCTACTTTCTAATCCCACGGGGACATCTTTGAATCTCCCATGGCCCCTGTGTATTTGTTCGCGTTTCTTCGCCTCTCTCTTATTTTTGAGAGAGGGTTCTGCGGTGTTGCACAGGCTAGGCTGGAACTCATAGTATGACTCCAGCTGGCCTTGAATTTGCAGATTCTCTTGCCTCAGCTTCCCAAGTGTTGACATAATAGATGTGAATTACCTGCTCACTTTGTGTGTGTGTGTGTGTGTGTGTGTGTGTGTGTGTGTGTTTCAAAAACAAGAGTTCCTGCCTCAGTGATGAACTAGAAATAAGGCAAGAAAAGAAATCCGGGACCTACCTTAGGAAGAATTAATGCTTTTTTTTTAATTGGATGAATGAATGCTTGATTTCTTTTTTTTAGGACTGGGGCTTGAGCCTAGACTATACCCCAGTCCCTTACTGGGGAATTCTTTTTTTTTTTTAATTGATTTTATTGAGCTATACTTTTTCTCTGCTACCATCCCTTCCTGTCCCCTCCCCTTCAACCCTGTTCCGTGGTCCCCATGCTCCCAACTTACTCAGGAGATCTTGTCTTTTTCTACTTCCCATGTAGATTAGATCCA
>LOEQ01004054.1:23778-60262 GCA_001685075.1 Bramus lutescens
AGTGACCAGGAAGATCAGAAAAGGGAATCTGATCCCTGGACTGGAGTTCCAGCCACTATGAATGGCCATGTGAAGGCTTCCTATAGTCCCTAACTGGGGAACTACCTGCTGAGCTCTGTTTAACTTGCTTCCTTCGCCACTAGAGGTTGAGGGTTCAGCTATATCTGGGTAGAGCTTGTGGGTAGACAAGGGGAACTCCACAAGGGCTGCTATCACCTCACCTTTAATTTTCCCCAGCATTTGGCAGCATCAAGGAGCAGCAGGGGGCAACCATAAGCAATAGTGCCATCCTCCCGTGTTACCGTCTTGAGGCAGCAGCACCCTTAACCCTACAACCAGTCCAGTCCCCTCCAGTAGCATGTGTTAGAGCTCTCAGCTTGGGGTCTGGAGCTCTTGGCCCTGCAAGCCTGAATGCTCTCTATCTTTTCCGTGTCCAGGAGCTTCTCTGGCTCCTTAAAACTTTTTATGTTTTGTTTTTTGTTGTTGTGGTCGTTTGTTTGTATAACAGTCCTGACCGTCCTGGAACTCTGTAGACCAAGATGGCCTTGAACTCACAGAGATCCTCCCGCCTCTGCCTCCCAAATGCTGAGATTAAAGGTGTGCACCAACATGCCTGGCTAGAATGTGATTCTTTTAATGCAATTGTACGTTTGTTTCTTTGCATAGTTGGATTTTTAAATGAGTCCACCTGAGAAATTAAATAAATGTAATTGCAAAACTAAAAAAAATAATAAAAGGCCTCTTTTAGTTTACTTTTCTAGTTAATTTTCCATTTCTGTCTTTGTTCAATGCCAGGATTTGTGGACAGGCCAAAACCATAGAGCACATTATAACAATCAGGCTCTCAGATGGGGAGGGAGAGCGGATGAACTTCCCAGAATTTCCTCTGTGGGTGTTGTCTTCTTCCTTCTCTAATCAACCCGGAGGAAAGTTTCACCATTATCCATTATCCAGTCTTTCCTGTAGCAAAGTTTGAGGAAGAAAAGCTTTCAAGAGGCTAAAGTTACCCACGGCTGTGACTCTCAGCTGTGTATTCTGGCTCATTCCCAGATTACAGCGATTCATTAAACATCTTATATGTACCTCCTTATTAGCGAGCGCCTCTGATATCACTAGGTTGGCAAATACTTCAGTTCTGTTGCTCCCTATAGCATGCTGTCTTTTTATTTTTACAGCTTTGTTGCTTAGCCTAAATTCAGCTACTTAATGAGTCCAATGAAAAGTTATTAATTTGAAGTTTACACAGCTATTTTTTTGTTATAACCATGGGAGCAATGTTCTTTCCAGTTCCCTGACTCTTTGAAGTCATAATGACATGTTGAAGTGAGTCTTGCTTTATTCTTCATATCTGAAAGTTGAAGATTTGGAGTTCTCAGACTATTTTAAGTTGTTATGATCATTTTGTCCCTTCTAGCCTATGGAAAACTAATTCTGATCTCTTCGTTATTTTGAATTTGTTTTCCAGGGAAGGTTTTAACTTCGTTCTTTAAAACTTTAAAACCACTTTTCCTGAGGCATAATTTTTGCACAATAAAATTTAATTTTTAGTACACTGTTATGTAAACATTTGATGAACATACACGGTACTATAAATACCATGCTAATCAGAATGTCCATTAAGAAAAGTGATACCTTTTCTCTTAGTAATTAGCTCCTATCTCACCTCTGCATCCATCCTACCATGGCTCTACCTTTGTTCCTAGAGCTTTGTTCTCTTGAGAATGCTGCACAAATGAACAATGGATTAGGAATTTGGTGTCTTCTACCTCCCCTAATGCATTTTGTCCATATTTAGTCTTCTCCAGAGTGTCCATGCTAAGGATCTGTTTCTTTCCATTGCTGATGTTTTTCTATAGTACAGATATACCACAGTTAGATTTAATTAAACTTAGAGGAACTTCAAGTTGATGAACATTTGAACATTTTCCAATTTAACGTTTTTATGCAAATATATGTCAACTTAAAAATGCATTCCAATTTTCATGTATAAATGCTGAAATTTAAGAATATCATTAAAAGGATAATTTTTCCTGAGATTTGTCCCCGGGGTGCAAAGATGATTTTATATATACAAATCAATAACTGCTAAACCCATCAATAAATAAAGGGAATAATCACATCTTTTTCTCATTAGAATCTTGGGTTCAAAATATATTTATTGATTTTGTTGATTTTATGTGTGCGTCTATGTGTGTGTGCTTTCAAATTTAGATTTACAGCAAGCAGTTGGATACACACACACACACATAGTTTAAATGCAAAATTTTAGTAAATAAACTGAAAGAAATACAGAAGACTGAAATGAGAAAAATTACAAATAGATATTATAGTGGACTCTAAGGAAATCCAGAGAATCATTAAGAAATATTTTGAAAGCTTGTAGTGAAAAACCCTGGAAAATCTGGAATAAATTGATAAATACTCCAACTTAAATCAAGAGGATATAAACAACTTAGAGCTCTAACAAGTAGTGCACCAAGGTAACAATTGAAAATCTTTCCATAAAGACAACCTAGGACATGGGCTTTTGCCTCAAAAATCATTTAAAATATGATCTGTCAGTCTTTAGCAAAGGAACAGAATGATTCTTCTGAAATAGGAGTTTCCAACACCTGTAGGCCACCATTTTGCCATGGTCCTTTTGTGTTTGTCTCTCTGTATAATAATGGACAGCATTTTAACAACAGTGAGGCATATGCATTGAAATTATGGGCAGATCCATTTCTCTGTATCTCGTGGAATCGGGAGTGGAACCTAGAGCCATTCAACTCTGTGGATGTCCGCATTTAAATTAAAGGCAAGACATTTTGTAAGTACTTCTAAAATTGGTATGGTATCAGCTCTCCAACTGTCTGCTTAGGTTACCTGACATGGTTTGGATCTACTGCATTTAAATTTTATTTCACAGGAACATTCTACAGCCAAGGCAATCCAAAAATCCACCAATAAAACTAGTGGAAAGGTGCTTATGTAGGAGATAATAAACAAATCAATAAATTTGAAATGAAATATAAGATCATGGTAACAGAGGAAGAGGGTTGGGATGAGGTTATACCCATTGTTAAACTGAGATATGGGAATATTTTCTTACTAAGCCTATTCAAAACTTGTCTTTGGAATGTAGATGACAGCTTGCAGAGAGGTTAAGTTAAATCAAATGCTCAACTTTTGCATATTTAGAAGGTTTATCTCATGTTGATATAAAATCATAGCTCTCATCTCAGGGAGTAATAGTGACGAGACCTGAGTGACCACGGACCAGGAACACAGATTTGGGTTACCCTAAACACAGTGGTTTAATATGGATTTACAGTTACAGAATGAAAGAAAAGCATAAACCAAGCAAGGTACTTCTAAAATGCACTGATAAAGACCCCAGGTGGATGGATATCAAAGCAGGGGCATCTCTGTGGCAGGTGGTAGATGCTATATGATGACATTCTTAGATTTGGTTTGTTCTGTTAATCTTTTCCAAAGAGATTTGCCCAACAGTCGCAGGTGGTGTGGGAGAATTGTCTGTAATCTGTCAATTATGTTTTAAATAAATGCTGATTGGCCAGGCATGAAGTATAGGCAGGAAAACCAGACAGGAAGTAGAGGTGATGCTATGAGAACAGGAGAATTCTGGAAAAGAGGAAGTTGATTCCTCCTAGTCCTGCACAGACCACTGAGGAAGCAGGATGTGACCTGCCAGCTGAAAAAGGTACCAAGCCTATGGCTAAAATAGATCAGAACAATGGGTTAATATAAGCTACAAGAGCTAATAAGTAGCCTGAGCTAATGGGCCAATCATCTTTATAACTTATGGAGATCTCTGTGTGATTTTCTTTGGGGCTTGCCAGCTGTGGGGTACTGGGTGGGACAGAAACCCCAACAAGCAGGCCCCATTCGTATTACACGCATGAATGTTAGTTCAAAAGCAAAAGTGGGCAGTGAATGACTAATAAGGAACCAGATGGACCAAAATAATTTGGTTCTGGATCTATACTAGTCCAACTCTTCACAACCACAGATGTTTTAATCAGTTAACCAGGCTTATACAGTTTTAAACATAGGTGTGAACTCCCTCCATCCCCAGATCTTCAGCTCATATCTACTGTACTATAAATAGAGGACCACAAAGTACTCAATGATAAAAGACCAGGCTTTGGAGAAGCTAGTACAGCCATGAACATGGTGGATGGGTTGTGTCTGTAGCACGGAGAAATCTACCAGGAGGCATAGGTGGAACAAATCACCTCCCATGCAGATAACTCACATGAAAGGAGAGTTGGCCAGGTTTTAACCCAATTTAAATATCTAACATAGCATGACAGATGATATGTGTGCATGTTGTGATTTATTTCTAAAGGAACAAAATACATACAAAACTCACTGCTGAGCTTAAAACCATGAGGTAATTTGCGAATTTTCCTACAGCATAATAAATTAAGCATGGAGAACACTAGGAAAGCAATTTGCCGTCATTTATAATGCAGTGTTGTAGGTTAATAATTCAAAATCACATACTATTTGGAGACACTTCTAATTAATGTATTTATGAAATTGTCAACTTTGATGGTTTTGATTCCATTTAGCCAAACATTTCAACAGAATTTGCTTGTTTTTATTTAGAGTTTGTTCGATGGTACCCGCAAAATCAGATGTAAGATAATGTGACTTGGTTGTACATTCTTCTTATATTGTTAAAACTTCTCTTTTTTTTCATACTTACAAACACCTGAAACAAATGCCTGCCTTGTGTTCCAACACCAAATTCAAAATGCTCGAGACACTTTGTTTTAAAGTTTGAAGTGAAGAGGAGATGAGAGCCTGGATCAATAATTAATCGAAGAGGAAAGTTCATACCTTGTTAGAGTCTTTTAAATATTAAATTCATTTCACATCTCAACTCCATAGATGCTGACATTTCTTTAGAGCTGATAATCATGCCTGTTAGGGGCTATTCCTGGGACTTCTCATCTGTGCTCGGATGCTTTGGAAAAGAGGAGACGGCTAAATATTCATAAGTCGGCTTGTTGAAGATTTATGGTTGGAATTCATCCAAGCAAAGTTGAATTTTCCTGAGGATGTTTTAGTTAAACTGAAGAATGAAATAATCTGAAGATTCAGTTTCAGCTAGGAGAAAAAATCTGACTACAGTGCTATCCAGTACAATAGTAATGAAGAAAGTGTCCCCCCAAATATCCAGGTCAGTCAAATATTAGCTGCCTCATTTCGCAGATTCTGCGTTATCCAAGTATAGGTAGGCATAAACTTTTTTCTCACTGGGAGGAGTGTATTTGTAACCTTTACTGGGACTATTGCTGTGGCTCCAATCTTGCAGCACAATTCATAGCCTTTGTAAGTTGCACACATTTATAATAGTATCAGTCCTTGGATAACTGTGGTTGGACAGCACCAGGACTTAATTCTGACAGCCTGAAACTGTCATAGAAGGAGATGAGGAACAGAGAGACTTGTAGAAGATCCTGGAAACAGTTCTCTCTTACGATGTGTTTGATGTTTGAAATATAATCAAATTGTCATTTTCATACCTAACATCCACTTACTGACCATAGAATAGGATCTCCTGGCATTTGAGAAGATACACTGAGTAACAAACAGCCTGTTTGATAGCTGCTAGGAGAAGGGGCGTCGGCTTTCTTCAAAGTCGTTGGTAGGTCAACGGTGTAGTAGATGGCCACACACCAAAGAGTATATAAGCAGCACTTAATGGGACTTTGTGGGTCTTGAATAAATGAGGACGCAAAGCTGGGTGGGTATGAAGGAGACAGAGAGGTAGATGGATATGACCAAAATACAATCTATGGACCTCTCAAGGAATTAACAAAAATAGAACAGCAATTTGCAACTATTTTGTATCACTTGAAAACGATTATCACTGTTTTTTCCTGTGATACTAGAGATTGAACTCACAGCCGTGTTCATAGAGACAAGCAAGTTAGATCTCCATTCCTAGGAGAGTTTAGTTCTTTTAAAAGAGAGAACAAATAATATTATAAATGCAGGTGGGCAAGAGTTTTGATGATGTTCTTTTAAAATTTCAAGTTTAAGAATTTTATTCTGTTGCCACAAAACATATCAAATTGCAACAAGAACACAGGAAATAATCTATACCTTAAAGCTTAGCAATAAAACACTCATCTAGAAAAATCCTAAATAACTACAATTCTCTGCCTTCCAAGGACCGAGCAATGCTTTAACTGGTTTTCCACACACATACACACAAATCTAAAACAAACAAACAAAAAAACCCCAAAACCCTTGCTTTAGTATTTTATTTCTTTATTATCCTATACAGTAATTTAACAATAACTTCGAACAATTTGAAAGAGATATTTTCCCCAGACTTGTAAAGTAGGTTCCCTGAATCTGAAATTAGGAGGCAGCATGAGGAACTTCCAATTGCTCCAGCACCCGATGTAACATCTCTAGGACTCAACACTTCCCCACGGTGCAGAAATTAGTGACAGGAGGTTCTTTGCTTCTTCTTGTTCTGCTAGCACTTGCTCATGATATGTATGGCAGACATTGGTGGGGGTGGGGTACAAGAGGACGAAGTAACGACAGAATTGGGAAAACAGAGAAACGAAGGATTGAGTCAAGATACAAATGAATGAGAAGGACTTTGGAGAGATGGCTCAGAGGTTAAGAGCAGGCACAGCTCTTGCAGAGGACTCAAATTCATCACCCCCACCTGCCTTTAACTCCAGCTTCAGGAGATCTGATGCCATCTGCTGGCCTCTGTGGGCACCTGCACACATATGCATACACACAGAGAATTAAGAGTATATTAAAACCAAGAAGAAAATGATTGAGTGTTGAGGAAGGAGTGTAAGTTTTAGCTTTAAATTTCAGCAAGTGGAAATAGTGATATTTTCAGTTGGAGCAGCTCCAGTGTTCATAAAAGCAGGGAATTCCTGAGAAGAAACCTGGTATTTACTTTTAAAAGTTGTCCTATGAAGAAATTCTGTAGGTTGCAGTGATTTCTGTCCAAGTCATGTAGCAATAAACACACTAGCAGTATGTTTGTGTATTAACCCACTCTTTGGTGTAGACTGACATACTGCATTCTTCAGGATCACTGTGCTCAGTGAAACAGGCCTGCTCAAAGCCAGCGTGGTAATGAATCTGTCCTCAGCTTGTCATGACTGAGAGGCTGTGGAACTTTTATGAGGTAGGCTTAGGAGAAGGCTATTAGCGGTGCATCCTTATGGGAGCAATGGCACTCCCATCTTGACTTTCTTTGAATTTCTGATCACAAGATGCACAGCCTTGCTTTGTGCCACATGCCCTTCCCATTAAACTGATATCAGCACAAGGCTTGCTGCCCAGCATACACAGAAGTTGGTTTAGTAATCTCTCACTGTTTTGACTTGTTCTGCCTAGTCTTATGTCAACTTGACACAAGCTAGAGCCATCTGAAAGAAGGAAACCTCAATTGAGAAAATGACCCCATAAGATCCAGCTGTAAGGCAGGTTTTAAATTAGTGGTTGATGGGGAGGGTCCGGCCCACTGTGGGTGGTGCCATCCATGGGCTGCTGGTCCTGGGTTCTATAAGAAAGCAGGGTAATCAACCCCTGTGGGGAAAGCCAGTAAGCAGTACCCCTCCTTTGTCCAGGTTCCTGCCCTGTTTGAGTTACTGATCTGACTTCTTTTGATGACAAACAGTCATATGGAAGTGTAAGTTTAAAAACCCTTCCTCCCCAACTTGCTTTTTGGCCACGGTGCTTCATCACAGCATCAGAAACCCTATCTAAGACAAGTGGGTGCCAGCATAGTGGGGCATTGCTGGGACAGACCTGACCATGTTGCTGTCTGGGGAGTATTGTGGAAGGACTTTGGGCTAGAGAAGTCACTGAGTGTTGAGAGCAGTGCAGAAGACGAAGACCTGGCTGGTGAAATTTCAGAGAGAAGCAAAGACTACCAGGCTTTTTATGTGAAGAATCTGTGGTTCTCATTAGCTGGGGCTGAAGAATCAGCTGTGATTAACAAGCTACCAGAACTACTAATGTGAAGCCTTTTGCTTTGCTGGGATATTCAATGCTGGTCAGTTGTAGCTAAGAAATTGCTGGTGATTAAGAAGAGACCAGCATTACTAAGGTAAAATATTCTGGGTGTTTCCTGAGAGCTCACAGAGCTGTGTTCTGAGGTAGGCCAAGTTATATAGTTATATGTTGTGCTGGCCATCTAACACGATAGATAGTGTGAGAGTCACCCAGGAGGTACTGGGTTTTGAAGACATGAAGGGGTCATGGGGAGCATCTGAGGCTTGGCACTGCCAGGAGAGGGGCCACCGGTGAAGGTGCAGCCTCGGGAAGGCCAAGAACTCAAAGGGTTAGTCTGAGAAGGTGAGGATAGGCATCCTAAAGAGAGCCGAGGAGAGGCAGTGAGTGGATGTGCAGCCCCGTTGCAGCAGAAGGACCCCCTCATTCTGGAGATGGGATGACCACCAAGAAGAGCAGCAGCAGTGGAGAGGAGCCAGTCAGAGCCTAGAGGAGAAGCTGTGTGTACTGCAGGGAACAGAGCTGGAGAAGTGACCCAAGCCCTTTGGAGGAGCTCAGAATATCATGGACATTTTGTTGTTTACACTGTTGGGGATTTGGTTTTGCTTTGTTCAGATTGTGACTGTGCCCTGGTTCTTCCCTCCTGAAGTCAGAAAGTTTTTTCATTTAATTTTTATTTTACCGGAGTCCACAGTTGAGAGACTGAATTTTAAAAGAGATTGGCTGTTTTAAGGGACCAGAATTCTACTGTGTTTGATTTTGTAAAGACTGGGTATCTTTTAATGTCATTCATGATTTTAATATGAGATAGTGGCGATGAATAAGAAAGGCACGGTGTGGATTAATAGTGATGTGTTTATGTGTCAAGTTGACAAGGAGTCAGTTGTGCTGATTAATCTTATGTCTACTTGACACAAGGTAGAGTTATCTGAAAGGAGGAAACCTGAATTGAGAACATGCTTCCGTGCGATCAGATTGTAGGCGAGCCTGCAGAGCATTTTCTGAGCTGTGTGTGGAGGATCCGGGACATTGTGGGTGGTAGCATCCCTGGGCTGATGGTCCTGGACTTTACAAGAAAGAAAGCAGAGCAAGCCACGGGGAGCAAGACAGTAAGCAGCACTCCTCCACCGCCTCTGCATCAGCTCCTGCCTCCAGGTTCCTGCCCTGTTTGAGCTCCTGTCCCGACTTCCTTGGATGATGAATAGTGATATAAAAGCGTAAGTCCAATAAACCCTTTTCTCCACAATTTGCTTTTTGGCCATGGTGTTTCTTCGCAGCAATGGAAACACTGACTAGGATGTGACTGAATATCTGACGAGAAGCTACGTATAGGGGGCAGTTCATTTTGGCTCATGATTCGGGCGCACAATCCATCATGGTGGGCAAGGCATGGATACAGGTGCGGCTCTCCGTTGTGGTACCAGGACTCTTAAGGTGATTTTAACCTGCTGCCTCATCACAGGTCCTAAAGCAATGGATTCGACTGAGAACTAGATCTTCCGAAAGTATGAGCCAAAATAAAGTCTTTAATCTTTGTAAATTGGGTACCTTGGGTATTTGTCATAGACACGGGAAGCTGACTAACATGTAGCTTGGCACCATGCAGTACATACTTATGATTTCATTTACATGAAGTGGAAAGCATATGGATAACTTACAGAGCTTAAGGAAAATTTCATGCATTTGTGGAAAATTGCAAATTAAGTATTTTAGACTAAAAAAGTAGGAGCCAAAGAACATCAACTATACATTAGGGCTTTCCTTTCTTAGCTGTCTAAGGAAACTTCACTGAGCTTGAAGTGCTTAGATTTGATACCTGTTTGTGTGTGTGTATGAGAGAGGGAGAGAGAGAGAGAGAGAGAGAGAGAGAGAGAAAGAGGTAGAGAGTTATGAGTTATATACATTGGAATTATGTATATATTTGCAATATATTGTAAACCTCAATTTAAATATATAACACATACATTCTATATTGTAATATATAATACGTTTAATTGAAGTTTGCAGTACACTCAGTCAAATGTGTGAATAGTGAGTGTATAGATCTGTAGATTCCTATATAAAGGCTGTACCTTTCTTGAGGTGCCTATAAATAGAGCCACACAGCACTATGCTTTCGAGTCTGAGGGTTTGTTATTGTGTTGTGATTGTCCACCCTTTCCAGGCTTTATACTTGTCATCCGGGCTTCAAATATCTTAGGACCATGTTCTACAAAATACAGATTACCATGATGTTTCATATAGATGCCAGCAGTCAGAAGACAGGACTAGATGCTGAAGAAGCTATCAGAAGAGCAATTTCATCTGTATCTATAATCATTAGGTATCTTTTCCATGTTAAACTTCATCTTTGTATGATTTTTTTTTAAAGATTCCTGTAAATGGTTTGGAAATGAATTGTTATTTTTCTTACATTGGTGCTGGGGAACATAAAATGAGGTATTTGGACAAAGTAGGCTTTAACAGGCAGATATACACCTGTGTGTCCAGGGTGGTACCTTGGCTAGTTTGACTAAGTGAGGTTATCCTCACCTTCATATGAGTAAGATGTACATTGTGGTTTGAATGAGAAATGTCTCTGCCAGGCTCATGTATTTGAACACTTGGTCTCGAGCATGTGGTGCTGTTTGGGGGAGATATGGAACCTTTAGAAGGTGGAGACTTTCTGGAGGGAGTTCATCACTAGGTAGGCACTGATAGCTTATATCATCTTCATATTTTCTGTTCTCTATCTCTAACAACTGTATGCAGATATGATCAACCACCTTCCTGTTCCTGCTGTTACGCGACACTGTCCCTGGAACTATAAGCCAAGATAAACCCTTTCTTCCTTAATTGCTTTTTGTCAGCGTGTTTTATTATAGATCAAATGTAGTACAAAAAGAGCAACCATCCAGTATCTAGCTTGCACTGTGTGTTGTAAGAATCAAATGGTACACACAGTGTGTTTTCAGGTGGGTTGGTTCCAGGAGTCTTGATATGGTTCAACTGTCAAATGTGTCTTACAGAATCATGACTTAAATGTTTGTCACTGGAGGACTATGCTGTTTGTTAGTGGGGAAGGGCATCCGTAGAACCTTGGAGAGGTGGGGCCTAGTTGGCAGAAGCAGAACACCAGGGGCAGGTCCTGGAAGGTTGATTCTGGTCCTCTCTGATTCCTGACCCACCCCAGCGTAAACAGCCTTTGTATCATGGTCCTGGGTGATAGAAACAAGCTTGCTCTGCCCTCCTTCACTGTGACTGAATCTAATCAATTGGTCTTTCTTGAAGTGTCTAGTAGGCCTTGTTACAAAGTAACTAATATAACTCCTTATAGCTAACAAAGCCTGCCTATGTTAAGTCACTTAAATAAAATTGTGTAGTAGGACACTGCTCTCCTGTGTATTGTAAATCTTACCTAGATTATTTATAATGCCAAATACAATGTAAATGCAATGGAAACAATTGTTATAGTCTATAGTCTGAAGAATACTAGCATGAAAAATCAGTGTGTACTTGCTTAGTCTAGACAGTTTCTTTCCCAAGTATTTTCTCTTTGTGCTGAGTCAAATCGTGGATCTTATCTCTGGATAAGAAGAGATTGTGTGTACAAATGAGCTAGCTCATGGTTTAGCACAGGGCAGGGCTTCAGTCACTGCCAAATAATGTCAGGAACTTCCACTCTGGTTTTCAGTCCACCCATCCTTGGAACTGTGAGTTCTTTGAACTGGATAGCTACTGATACCTGGTCAGTAACTCAGGGTGTGGAGAATAGAAGGAGATTGAAGGCACAGATCCACTTCCTACTTCTGACTTATAAAGTGCTTGCAAAAAGCATTTCTGATGACCTGGTTTAAAAGTCCCAGTTAAGTGATGTCTTGCTTTCATTCCCTTATATGATTTGTGTTTTTGTTTGGCTACTTTTGCTTTGTGTGGCTTAAGTGCCTCCTCCTTTCAATTGATCCCATTTGGAGAGGCAGTTTATTTTGAAGAGAAGTGCTTGGGTTGCATCAAGGGTCTGCAGTACATCAAACACATCTCCAAGGCCAGTGTAGAGAGTCCCCTCACAGGCATTAAATAAAGCTTCAAACAGGCTACATTAGTGGGCTCACTCAGCTTGTTCTCCACAGCCAGTTTCAATTTCACTAAAAGGAAAGAATTGGTAATTAATTATCTAGGCCATGTAATGAGTTTCCATTACTTGGAATTCAATAAAGCTCTTTCATTGTGACTGGGCTGATCAATAGCACAGAGGGGTTAATAGAAACCACAGATACAGCTGGGATAATAGAATGGCTGCAGGAAATTAGGCTGGGTCCCCGAAGCACTCCTCTTCATCCCTAGGGGATGGAAGCTGCTCAGTAGCCCTTGTTGTCTTTATTTTTCCCCTTCAGCCACTCTGTAAGGCATTATGGGTTGAGTTAGCTATTGTGGGAGAGCCCAAGCTAATGGAAATTACCTTCACAAAATCCATACACTGGCACTGGAATGGCTTTGGAGGTAATTTATTCACATCACTCATGACCCTTATACCTTTTAGGTGCTCCCCCCACCCAATACCAAGTGATGTCATCCTTGACTTCAACAGCCGCATAGGCATCCTTTAACCATAACAACTGATCAGGAAGAAGGGCCTAACTAAGAAGGTAGACAACTTTGGGGGCAAACAGAGTTGTCTACGCAGTGAAGAGAGGTGAAAAGAGGTGATGGATGGCAGGGACAGGCAGGAGTTGGTGCTGTGCGGTGTTTGCAGTCTGGGAATAAGGAATGTGTGTAGTCACAGCTCAAACCTCTTAGACCCACGGAGACAAAGACTGCCTCTCAGAGGAGGAAGTAGAGCAAGAGTCTTATCAGACTTACAAGTACATGGAAGACCACAGGTTCCTGCCTTCCAAACAAGGCCCAGAGGGGAGGGCATAGCTTGAGTTCCTCTTTGTCTAGTGCCAGTCTTTTGCATTCTCCTACAAGAGCTCTATTTCTTGACATACGTTGAGTGAAGCTTCGTTCTTTACAATCTAACATGCCAAACTGGAACTCTGTTTTATTTATTATTTTACATTCGGACTGCAGTTTCCCCTCCCACCTCTCCTCCTAGTAACCTCCCCACAACCTCCTCTCTGCCTCCCCACCCCACATGCTCCTCTGTTTCTGTTCAGAAAAGGACAGGCCTCCCATGGATATCAACCAAATATGGCATATCAAGTTGCAGTAAGGCTAAGTATTTCCCCCTGTATTAAGGCTGGGCAAGGCAACCCAATGTGAAGGCAACATTCCTAAAAGCCTGCCGAAGAGTTAGAGGTAGCCCCTGCTCCCATTGTTAGAGGAGGCCCACAAAAAGGCAAAGCTACCCAACTGTCACATTTATGTAGAAGGACCTACGCAATCCCATGCAAGATTCCTGGTTGTTGGTTCAGAATCTGTGAGCTCCTATAGCCCAGGTTAGTTGATTCTGTGAGTTTTTTTTTTTGGAGGGGGTGCCCTTGACCACTTTGGTGCCTACAATCCTTCCTCCCTCTCTTTAGCAGGATTCCCTGAGCTCAGCCTAATATTTGATTGTGGGTCTTTGCACCTATTTCTATCAGCTGTGTGATGAAGCCTCTCTGATGACAATTGAGCTAGGCATCAATCTTTGAGTATAGCAGAATGAGTTAGGGATCATTACATTGACATTTTTTTTTCTCCAGGCATGTTTGGTTCTATCCTATGTGTCTGGGACATCCATCCTCCGGGTCCTGGTGCTCCAGGCGGTGTCAGGTGTCACTCGTGTGGCATGGGTCTCAGGCTGGATGAGTCATTGGTTGGCTACTATAGTGGCATTTCAAATGTATTTTAATAAATAAAGACTGCATGAAGATCTGAGAGTAAAACAGCCCCACTGATCAGCCTTACAGACCAGATAATGGTAACACACACCTTTAATCCCAGTAGACACCCTAGTTGCCATAGAAATCGGGTGGTGCATGCCTTTGATCCCAGTGGTACATGCCTTTGATCCCAGCCCTAGAGAGGAATATAAGATGGGGTGAGACAGCTCAAAAAGCTCTGACTCTTTTGGGAGGTATGGCTACTGAACATTTGAATGGTGTTTGTGGACCTGGGTACTTGTATGCCTGCCCTGGGTTAGGAGGAAAGTAGCTAATACCATGACTGCGGCTCAGTGCCCCCTGGTGGCTGGATTGGGTCTGCTAGGAGTGCACAGGTAGGAGAGCATGGCAGATTCTCACTGCCATACACAGAGATATTTTCAGGCCATGTCATATGCTGCATGACAGATTTAGCTTTTACTCAGATAAAAAGGGTTTATATGCTGCATGGTGCTTCCCAGAGTTGAGGTGGTGAGGACAGCTCCCACCCAGCAGTTCCAGAGGCAGTGAACATGCCTCCACCGTGTTGGACTGGGCAGAGCAAGCATGTCGGGCTGAGTTGGTCCTAGCCATGCCTGCTTAGCGTTAAAAAAAGTGCTCCTGGTCAAAAAATAATTAATTACAAATATGCAGTAAAGACAAATTCAGATAGAAAAGACCTCTAAATGGGTCACAGTGTTGGATAAATGTATGTATGGTTGAGAGTGAGGAGAAAATTAAATATAGACAGTTATGAAAGGAAGTAAATGGTTTTAAAAATAAAACAAAGTCTTTAAAAAGACAGAGTACAGTCATATATTAAAGGAGTAAAGAAAAATAAGCCATGTAAAAATGGAATATATACAGAGAGTCTGGATTATGTAAAATGTGTTTTCTTTGAATTTTTTGACTACAGAGAGATAGTTGATTCTGGGGCCTGCTAAGCTAAACCAAAATATTTATTTTAAAGGTATCTTGGTTTCAAAATTTAGTCTAAGGATATGTTGCTTTGGAAAAGAGGTTCTGCTTTTGTTTCCACTGATGAGAACCTATGGATTACTTCTAGGCTAATGTAGTCTGATGAAACAAGATCACCCCTGAGAGATCTCTGTGAACCTTACAAATGCTTTGCCCAATAAACAGAAGACAGATGTGCCAGAACATTGTCAGTAAACCATGAACCTCATGGTAAAATATAAAATAATAGAAATGTGTTAATTTAAGTTGTAAGAGCTAGCTAGAAATATGCTTAAGCTATTGGTCAGACAATATTGCAAATAATACAGCTTCCTGGTGATTATTTCAGGTCTGGGCAGCCAGAAACAACTGAGCAGCCTCCACCAAGAGACTCTATGCAGGGTGATAGATATGGATCTATTTGCATTCTCCTGCATGCCACCCTCCAATTCTTCTAGCACCATTTGTTGAAGATGCTTTCTGTTTTCCATTGTATAATTTTTGCTTCTTTATCAAGCATAAGGTGTCCATATGTGTGTGGATTTACATTTGACTTTTTTATTCAGTTCTGTTGATCTGCCTGCTTTTATGCTGATACCATGTGGGTTTTTTTTTTTCTCATTACTGTAGCTCTTACAGTGAAGCTTGAAATCAGGGATGGTGCTACTTCTGGAAGGACTTTTATTGTACAGGATTGTTTTAGCTATCCTTTTTTTTTCTTTTCCATATGAAGTTGAATGTTGTTCTTTCAAGATCTGTAAAAAAATTGTGTTGGGATTTTAATGGAGATTGCGTTGAATCTGTAGATTGCTTTTGGTAAGATGGCCATTTTTACTATGTTAATCCTACTGACCCAGGACCAGCTCTACTGTTTTGTCCAGGCAAAGTGATGACCTGCTCTCCTGATTGCTGTAGTTGGTGAGGGATGGGACCAGCCCTTTCATTTTCAGGTCCCTGTGGACAGCTCTCCTGCCTGTCTTGGTTGGCAAGGAATTGGGGAAAACTCTAGAATATTTTAAGCAAAGCTTCATGGATGTTTTTGATGTGTGCTCAGAAGACAAGCATGTCAAAGGGAATGCAGATAGTGGGAGCCAGGATAACGAGGCTTTGGGTGGAAGTGAAGAGCTCCTGGAACATTAGATAGAGGTGTTTTATGTTATATTCTGGTACAGGTACTCATCTACACTTTGCCATGTCCGGAGATTTCTGAGGGAGGCTTAATTTAAATGTAATGGACTAATTAATTTGGAAGAAGTTTTAAGACAGTATAGTATCCAAGGTGTGATATGGAGATTGCTGACTGCTTTTAGTTCCTTTTAGAGTGAGAATTAGGAGGAAAAATTAGAGTACAAAGATTTGAGCAACATGCAGTTTGGTTAGAAACAGAAATGTGTTCACATCATAAAGAAGGTGAGTGTTGGTTGGTAAAAGGATAATGATTTTAAAAATCAAATACTTTGCAATAGACAATAAGAAAGATGCACATAGGGCATTGGAGAAACTGACTAGCCACCACCAATCCTAAGATTAATCTGTAAAAACTTTAACTGTTGTGAAATGCCTTGTTCGAGAAAGAGTTCTCAGATACCTGAAGAGAGCCACCTAGGCACTCAAAAGTTTCTGCATCCATGTATGTATCCATGAGCTTAGTTGTTATCAGATCTTCGTGGTGTTCATACAATGTGGGTTTTTCAAGCATATTGGATGGTAGAAATTGGGAGTCATAGAGGAAAGGCAGTGTGTAACTGGTTAGGTGTCTCTAAGGCAACCAAGACCCCCCAGAATTTCGGAGGTACCAGACAGTAGACTATCAACCAAAGAAAGTTGCAGGTAACAAAAAGAGCCAACTGAAGAAAGAAGTTGTCTTAGTTAGGGTTTTAATTGCTGTAAAGAGATATCACAACTATGGCAACTTTATATGAAAACATTTATTCGGGGTGGCTTGCTGGCCATTTCAGAGGTTTAGTCCATTATCATCGTGAAAGGGAATATGACAGCGTGCAGGCAGATGTGGTGCTGGTAGCTGAGAGTCCTATATCTTGCAGGCAACAGGAAGTGGACTAAGACACTGGATGGTATCCTGAGCATAGGAAACCTCAAAACCTGCCCCCACAGTGACACACTTCCTCCAACAGGGCCACGCCTCCTAATAGTACCACTCCCTTTTGGGGCCATTTTCTTTCAAACCACCATAGAAGCCATGTAAACTACTATAAAGTACAGTTATTCAAGCCTACTGGAGTTCAGATCTTGCTAACATATGCTGTATACTTTGAATAAGGAGCTGTAAATGTTAATGTTTACCCTGCTAAGTATCATTCCTGTGTTAGCTCCATTCTGTCTTTTCCTGCCTAATGCGTTATTATTAAAGGAACTGTTAAGACTATGGGCAATCTTGCTGATAAGTAAATACCTTTTGCACTATGAGATGTTCATGAGCCTTTAGGGGATGATTAATGGATATTACTTGTTTAAATATAAAATTATCCCCATGGGCTTATGTGTTGGAATCTTGGTTCCCAACTTGTAATTCTATTTTGAGAGGTAGTTAGGAGGTAGAGTCTAAATGGGGGAAGTAGATCACTGGGAGTATAGTCTTGAAGGCTATGCCAGATCCCCTGTTCCTTTCTGTCTTGATGCTTTTTCTTCTACCACATGAGTCTGCTGCCATGGTGTTCTACATGAGAAAATAAGGCCAAGAAGCCTCATTCTCAACCATGTTCTCAATCCCTGAAACAACTAACTAATATTAAGTTGCTCTTTCAAATATTTTATGTATAGATAAACAAAAGTAACTAATACATCATTTAAGACATCAATTCTTAGCTTATTTTTGAATACCTTCTATTTATTCTTTGACAACTTCATACATGCCTACACTGTGCCTTGATTGTATTATTCCCCTACCTCTGCCTCTACTTCCTCTAGACACCCCAATACGTCACATCTCCATTCATGCTCTCTATTTGTTGTAACACATTGAATTCAGTTACTACTGCCTACTTGAATGTTGGCTGACTTTGTTAGCTTCACTTTGTGTAGGTCACAGGCAGCTGTTACTGCAATGGTCATGTCATACCTAGGAGACCACATAGTTCACAGCACTCCTCCTCATCCCCTGAATCTCATGTCCTTCCTGCCCCCTCATTTATTCTCTGAACCTTGAGAGATTTATATAGTTGTCACATTTAAATTTGATCGCTCAGGAGCTGTTTAATCTCAGCCCTTTGACCCTTATGAGTCTTTAGTAACTGCTGCCCACTGCAGAAGAAGCTTTTCTGGCCAGGGTTGAGAGAAATACGAATATTTAAGTATAAACAGTATATGGCAGTTTGACAATGTGTCAGTTTACTAAGGCAATAGTAATATTGCTATGTCCAAACCTAGGGCCTATGCCCTCCTGAGGCATGGGGTTTTAAGCAAATTTATAGTGCCAGGGATTAATTTTAGTGTATAGAGTAGATTTCAAATTCAATCAGAAAGTGATTGGTTATCGCCCTAAACCTCATGCCACTATTGCATTAGTGGGGACATCTGACCTGTTATTAACATGTTTTTGAATACTATTTAGTTATATGTATGATAAAGTCATGGACTTTTATCTAGATAAGCACATAGAAATTTTGCAACACACCCACTTTCATGAATTTCATAAAGATTCTATGTTTAATTCAGAGTCTATTTCTCTTCCATGGTTCTGAGCTTTTCTAGGATCACAGAGATACATTCCTACAAAAGAAAGTGCATTAAAATTCAGCAAAGAAAGCTGGCTGTGCTGGTGCACACCTTTAATCCCAGCACTAGAGAGGCAAGGGGGTCTATGTGAATGTGGAGCCAACCTGTTCTACATTACGAAGAGTTCCAAGTCAGCCAAGGCTACACAGTGAGACCCTGTCTCAAAACAAAACATAAGAAAACAAAAATAAGAGATAAGAAAAATACAACGAAGAAAACCACTTTTATGTGGGTGATGTGAGGATTCCATCAGGTGACAAAAAAGCCTTGGGAAATTTTACTGAGAGACCGTGAATCCTTCCTAGGGCCCTCTGTGCAAATCCTTCAGACAAGAGAAGAAAACTGCTCATGAGACGAGAATGAGTTTTGTTTTTATTTCTGGGTGGAATAGAACAGAAAGAAATAACTCCATCCAACTGAGAAATGAAGGATGCCTAGGGTTGCGAACTTCCAGGGCACATTCTGATGAATTGGAAGTAAATGGATGTTTTCTTAGGGTTGATCTACAGCACTTACTTAAGTACCCCGTCAGATCTGCTCCTCAACTGGAGAGGTAAAGACGAAGTAGAACAGTGAGAGCTATTTAAGCAGACAACTAGAAGCCAAAGGCTGTGGAGCATTTAGACCTTTCTATTTCCCTAAGTCAATTGCTAGAAAAAAATCATGCATCTAAATACTAATTTTTTGGACATGCAAAGTTAGCATTTAAGCAAATTTGATGTCTTGTGACAAATTTCCTGCCTTCTGTCTAATATCATTATCTTTGCTTTTCAAGAATAATCAGGAAAATTGTGCTCATTGTTTCAGAATCTATCAGTTATTCCAAGGCATAATAGAAGGCTCAGCATTTGCACAGTAGGATTTAAAGGATGTACTGAATTCCATGCTTAGCAAAAGGTCATTTGGTTTTGCCAGAAGGCTCTTGATATTGGGGAGTCCAGCATCTCATAATCCACAGTCTAGCAGATTTGAACTTTAGGTGATTTGAACTTTTGGAAATTTTCTTCTTTACTGAGAGGAAATAAGCCTCCACTATTATTTCTAATAATGGTGTTTGGAACCAGATGTATGAAACTGTAGGTATTCTTTATTTAGCACCATGTATATAAGCCAACACTTATATGATAATTGCATTATATAATTATATTATTACTTGTCTATGGCTAATTCTTATAACTTGGGCAGGTAGGTATATCCAGCCTACTTAATGAGTAAGAATTGAAGGCTGAGTATATGGCTTGATGGTTAAAGTTTCTTCCATACAAGCCTCAGGACTAGAGTTCAGAACCTAAGAACCCAGGTAGAGGCCAGGTAGGCATGGCAACCCATCTGTAACTTCAGAAACAGCAGATCCTTAAAACAAGCTGTCTAGTTAGACTAACTGCATAAGCAAGTTCTATGTTCAATCAGGAGGACAGTAATTGAGAGAGACAAACATCTGTCATCAACCTTGGGGCTATACATGCATGCACACACATATACATACAAACATGCATACATACATGCATTTACACCATACATTCACAGACATTAGAAATAAAGAATAGGCAAGAACTAAGAACTGAGTTCAGAGAGAATTACTGCCTGAAAGACTGGGATTTGAACTTTGGTCTGAGTGATTTCCACCACTCAACTCTGTTTTTCTAGGCACGACTCACTTCTTCTTATTTTTTTTTCTAAAAGGTTTAAGTAACAGAAACAACACTAGTTTTCCTGGTGTCTATTCACTGCTCCAATATCAGTGAGCTAACAGCATCCCATTCTTCCAATTGCCTAGTGTAAGCATTGTGCCAGCTTCTCCAATCAACTTAATTTTGAGTGGGAACTTGGCTGCTCCAAAAATTGTCTCATAAGAGCAGTATGCCAGACAGTGATGCTGCTGAGGACTGCAAATGAGACATGGTGCAGTGGAGCACTGAGATTGAATAGACAAGTCCATTGTGTGCTGGTATTTCCAGTTACTTTGATTTTACATTTTCCTTGCCTACAAATCAGGCTCGAGCTTTTACTTTCTTGATATTGATTGATTTACTGCTGGAAAGAAGAGTTATGTAGTTGTTAACATGACAAATTGCACTATGCCTTTTGTTTTTCTAGGGTCCATCTGTCTATAAGTACAATCAAGTGAGTTGAGAAATCTCCAGTGTTCAGTTGGATTACACTTGTTCCAAAACAGATAACCTTAAAGGCAGAGTTGGAACAATGGAGTCTTGGTTCCTGGTGAATATATTCATAGTGGCAACATGTCTAGTGAAGTTTCATCTCTCTCTCAATAAGCACATATGCATAGATGTGTAATATGTCTGTGTACTTTTATGCCTACCTAGTGCCCAAGGAGGCTAGAACAGAGCATCCGATCTCCTGGGACTAGAGTTATAGATGGTTGTGAGGCAGGATGTGGGTGCTCGGTATCAAACCAGGGTCCTCTGCAAGAGCAGTCAGTACTCTCAACTACTGAGCCATCTCTATAGCCACAAATTTTGCTTTGTGACTGGATGATTCTTGAGCCTTCAGAGTAAGACAGATATCCCAGACTTATTCTCATATGTGGAGTTAGAAGAGAAAAACATTGAAGATCACATGGAACTAGAAGGTGGGCTGTTTGGGGGGAAGAATAAACCTTGGGGGGGGGAAGGGGAGGAAATAAGATGGGGTGAGGTGATGAGAGTGATCCAAGTTCTTGGATCTACCGGTATGAAAATGTTACAAAATATTGTTTTGTGTGATTGATACATGCTAAGAAAATGTGTCTTCTGTTGCTTTTTACACAGAAGGCTACAGAATGCTAAGTGCTGCAGCATCTCTAACGACACGCTTAGAAAATACTGCAGTACCAGGTGTGGTGTTTTAAGTGAGCTTTGTCACATTGTTTATCTTGTGATGTCTAAAGGAATCTCTGTGTCAGGTTGAGTGTACCAGAACACTCTTGGAGGAACAGTAGAGTACCTTCATACTGTATCTTTAATTTTCTTTGGTGCTCAGAACTGAACTTATGCCCTCACGCAAGCCAGACAAGCATGCTACCACCGAGTTATAGTCCCAGCACTGTATCTTATGTGTATTCATGCCTTTTTGACATAGCCATGATTTTACAATGTTTACTAAAATGATATTTTTTTTGCTAGTATGTGTTTCCCATAGTCCTGTGGGGACATGCCCTTGCCCAGTTTATTTCTGTGTCTTACTGTCCTTTAGGAATTGAAAAAAATGTGGTTTTAGTGTGAATAACTTATGTGGATGAAGAGAGAATTAAGGACTTATATAGCCTTCTAATTATACAGTGGAGTCTGGACACAGGCTGCTTCTGGTTTGCCCTGAGGTCCTCATTAACTATCAAATTTTCATTGGTTCTTCCATTCTGCTAATATTTACTCAATGTCAGATGCTGTCCTCAGGCTGGAGTTTCAGCGATAGGCAAGATTAATACAGATCCAACTCTAGTGGAAATTTTAGTGAATATCAAGGCAGTGAGGCTTCTTATCTCATAAAACAAAGTGAATGTCATACAAAGATGACTTTTTTATTAAATGCATTTTATTTACTGCCTCTTGCTGGATGTAGTGGCATATATCTTTAATCCCAGTACTTGGGAGGTAGAGGCAGATGGATTTCTGAGTTCTAGGCCAGTCTGTTCAACAGGGAGTTCAAGGCAAATAAGGAGGACATAATGAGACCTTGTCCTTAACTAAAACAAAACAAAACACAAATGACATAGTAGTTTGACAGAGGCCCATAAATCCATGCAATTCTTATTTATGAACTGCTATTATTACATAATTCTAGTGTCTCAGCTAATATTGACATAGTGGTCAAGACATGCTGGTCTGTGCACTTTTGGCTTCTGAAGTAGGATTCTTGGCATACATCTGTTGCACTTTCCTCTGCTTTGACTTTAAACTGGACCCTCTAAGGCCAGTCTCTGACCACAGTAGTTTTCTAGTAACTTCTGAATTTAAGAAACACTTACTGCATTGGGTATTCTCAGTTAGTTACTATGTCAAGAATCATGACAGATCACCTTACAACTAAATCATTCAGACAACAGCAATTGCAGAAAGAGTTCTAAAACAATTCTTTACAGATCCTCATTTAAACCATCCTCCCAGCTACAGAGATGAGGCCATAGGGATGCCTTCACTTACGCCTGGTACCCTGACCCGTGAGGCCACTGGGATGCCTTCACTTACTCCTGGTACCCTGACCCGTGAGGCCACTGGGATGCCTTCACTTACTCCTGGTACCCTGACCTGTGAGGCCACTGAGGATGCCTTCACTTACGCCTGGCACCCTGATGCACAGTTACTTTTCTTAGCTGAACCAACATATTATCAAGCAAATGAAATCCCGGAGAGGAGGATGCTTATGCGAAGATTGTTGCATCGCTGGAGGACACAACTGATAATCAGAGCAGGGATTTGAGGAAAGAGCTCTGTTTCCTTAGGACGCCTACGCTGCCACTTGAAAGATCACTGTTTTATCTTTGTCCCTTTTATCCTGTGACCCAAAATGAAGTATTTCTTGGCATGTGGTCTGAAGGGAAAAGTTCCAGCATGTCTCATATGCCACAGAATTCTCCAGGTTTTATCAGCACCATACACAGCAGCCAAAGAATGTTTGAGGTTATGAATGGAGTCCATTAAAGAATGGCTTATTATGATATCCCTAAGTTAACTGAAAATAGAAACTATAAAATGTGTTTTAGAAAGGAAGTATGTTTTTTTCTAATCAGAGTTACATAACATGATAGAATTATACCCCAAGGCGAATGGATTTGGTTTATGATAACAATGACCAGGAGTGCCCACAGGTTCATGTGGTTTGGACTAGCGGTAAGACTCATTTCTAAGCAGCAGAGTGGGATGAATTCGGATCCCAGGTAGATCATTAACTGATTTGGTGGCTTCCTACACCACTCTGTTAAGAAAAGCCTGTTTATGAATTACAAAATGAATCTGTTTCTGTTCCACATGACCTTAGAGAAGCCACTTAGGTGCTTTATGTCTTCATTTGCTTATATATAAGATGGAAACAACTGTCTCTAGGCTTCATATTATGGGATGTGTTACACTATTCAAAGTATCTCGGCAGAGCTATGAAGATGTTCTGATGTGGAAAAGGTTTATTACGTATTTAATCAAGTTATAAGAAGATCATTAGGATGAATGGATCCTACTGTAATTTGTTTGAGAAGGTGTGGATGTAGCTATGGAGACCCATGGGGAGATTTGGGGGACACATCTTCAAGCTAAGGAAGAGTAAGTTTGAATGGCCATCCATATTGGGGAGACAGGGATGTGGCAGGGTTCAACATAGAGCCCGGAAGGAAGCATGGACCCTCTAGAGTTTGGTTCTCTAGAGTGGAAGAGTGTACATCTATGTTGTTTAAGCCACCTAATCTGTGGTAGTGTCTTATACCAACCCTAGGAGATAAATTATTGTGAGGTTCAAATATGATACTCAATATGGAAAATATTTATGGATCATTTTTCTCTTATCTCTGTGTGCACATGCACATATGATGTGTGTAGATGCATGAGTGTGCATGCATGCTCATGTATATGGGTACACTGCATATGCTTGTGGACGCCAGAGGTCAATGCTGGACATCGTTCCTCTGGACCTGTCTGCTTTATTTTTTAAAGACAGGGTCTGTCCCTGGGCTCACAGATTAGGCTGGACTGGCTGGGCCCAGTCTGCTCGCTTATCTCAGGCCCTTAGCTTAGGAATTCTAAGCATGCGCCTTCTTATGTGGGACCTAGGTTGGAACCCAGGTCCTGAGTTTTGCAGGGCAAGCACCATATCAAGTTTGTAATCTCCCTAAACCCATTTTATCTCATTTAACCCCGGGGGGTACCCCAAAAGAACGTCTCTAAAATGGGCAGTGTTAAGGAAAATCTAAGTTAAAATTGTTAGAAATGCTTTTAATCATGAAAAGATATTTTGCTGCATTTTAACCTTTTATTTTTCAAGGAAACTTGAGTGTCTTATTCATTGTACTTAGAACGTTAACTTCCCCATGGGCTACCAGCAATTAAAAAAATGAAATTCTAAATTAATTGAATATGAGATGTAACCACAAAAATTCAATAATAGATCTAGTTCTTTACTCACCACTGCGAAACAAATGGGCAGTGTTGAAATGATATGAATTGTGGTCTGGCACAAATATCTGAGTCATTTGAAATGAATCCTTAATCCAAAATAGTAATTCATCAAGAAAACCATTGCAGTCTGCTTTAGAGAGCACTTGTATATTAAAATGTTGCCTCTTCTGTATTCTATATTATGGAAATGACTAATGGAAGATATCAATATAGCAAAACATATGTGAATATTTTGTTAGTTGTTGTTCTTTAAGTACAGTGTTTTCTAGAGATTGAAGTGCCTGAGCATGAGAGAATTAAATGTGTGCTGGGACACCAAAGGAACATCATAGGGTTTCAGTTTTAAGTCTCCATTTTTAGATACAAGAAGCAGAACATCACTGGTGGATGGCCTGTTGCAGGTTGCACTGGGATTTGCTGACAGAATAGAATTCATGTTACCTGACTCCTGTCTGCTGCCCTTTCTGCTCTGAAGCAATAGTGATCACACAAACTTGTTGTTACTCCTTGGATCTTTTATTAACTATGCAACCTTATATATATATTTCTTGAATATATTTAAGAATATCAATTTCTTTGAACACTCTGTTTCTTATTGCTAAATACATTTTTTAAACAAGGCTGGTAGAAGTTAGCACACAGCCAAAACAGAAATAGATAGGCCAGAGGGTATTGCCCTAACTGCAACACGCCCAGGTTCCCACTTCCATCCCCACGTCACATTAATTAAGGCATATCTTTTCTTTTTCTACTCAGTCATCTCTTCCAGGCACATTTCTTCCTTGACCTTGAGGATCTATTGAAAGGTCCTTCTTTCCGCCTTTGTAGTTACCTAGGCTGCCCCTTGGTGCATTTGTCTCATTCTGCTTCAGTTGCCTGGCTATTGGACTATAGGTCCTCAATTGCAGGAACTGTTCGTGTTTACTCTGACATCTTATTGCTTAGCAGAACGATCAGGAAAAAAAGTTGTTCAGGATATGATCTTTGAGTGAATTAAATTGTTCACAAAGTCTGGGCAGGTTAGTCAGGTCTGTGTTTTCACAAGTGACTCTCCTTGTTTCTGTAGCTGATGCTAATGCTAAGGTTGGATCAACTTTCAGACATCCTACACATCACTTTATTTCCAATGGATTGTTTTTGCTGTCATAATTATGTTTTGGGAATATATGCATTACCTGAGTACATGCTAACTAATTGTGGAGGGAGGCTACATCAATATTAAAAAATAAATTGTTAAAAATATTCTAAAGTTATTATAGAATTTTTTTAAAAGTCTTAGCTCATGGTTTGGTACACTTATTTATAACTCAAAGATGATGCTAAAACCTCACAGAAGTTTTATGAACTAATAATATAGTTCCATGAGCTTGCTTGGACTACAAGCACCCAGTTTCTAATTATTTGCTTGCTAAAGTGGAGAATGAGCACTGATTCCTCAGTGTGCTTCTGCTTTGACAACTAAAACTATGGGAACTGGGTCACAGCATCATTTCCATATTTGGAAGCTGCTGATAGCTAGCTATGGTTTACTCAGACTCTGTGCTTGGTGACCCTGAGGGATTGCCTCAGGAGACAGAACGATCTAGAAGAAACTAAGGACGTGGGCATGTATTAACTTCCAGAGTGTCTGATACTAATAGTGGACATTCTGAATGAACAGTGGACATCTTTCTATGATCCCAAAGCTCCAACCATTATATATTTTCAGGGACAAACTCTGAAAACCTCAAACTATTCCTTAACAATGGGTCTCTTCTCTAATGGTCCCTTAATCTCCCCTGGGATACATGGAGTTGAAGGTCGTGATTCCAATCACAGTTGCCTGAGAAATTCAATTGGACTCTCCTGTTGTGTGCAGAGCTCTCCCTAGGGCACAATTAATGAAACCACACCATGGGTTGCTCTATGAAAGGTCCCATACCAGTGAGCCTGTGCAGTCCTTTCTGGAGGGAACACATAGTTCCAGCTATTGGGACAACATAATCTCATAATGACACCATTCAGTCAGTTTTACAACACACACCAAGACAGACTCTCCTGTGTCTCACGCCTGTCACCTAAGGACAAGGGGAACCCTTGCCTTGCTTTTTCCTTGGAATGCCCTTTAGTTCAGCTCACTGGAGCAAAGCAAGCAGTTTATGCTTTGGATAAACAAACAAACAAAAAAACCAAACCACCACGCACACAGGTGATAAAGAAAACTGGATTGTTTAGCTGAAGACAGAAGTTCCAGGAGTGAGGTTTTTCATTATCAGTAATTCCTCAGGGGCAGTTATTCTCCAAAGAGGCAAACTTCTACCACAAACAAGAAAAAAGCAGAATTCTACTTGGTTGCCACCTTAGTCCATGTCCAGGCGTATATCTCTAAGAGCACCTCAATATTGAGGAACATATGAAAATTATTTATATCTTCATTTGGAAATTTATAAAACCATGCTTTTCTGAGTCTTGAACCAAACTGTTATCTGAGAATCTGTATCTTTGACCCAGGTGGCAGGAGCGGCGTCATGTCTCTCTGTGGAGACGTGTGTACCCCAGTCTCCCGGGGCCCTGGCGCACTTGTCTTCTTCGTCTGTTGAAAACTGTTGATTGACAGAAGCTCTAAAGAGAAGATGGGAAACAGAATGTGCCCATAGGTAGAATTATGGGTGTAACTATGGTTCTCTTACTTTCTGTAGGAGAAGAGCTTTTCAGAGAATTGTCAGCATCAGGACCCCTCAGCAGGATTATACGGTCCAGCCTTCGCAGGCCACTTCTGAGGTATAAGGAAAGAATCCCATTCAAGCCTGCATCCAGCACTTGCTCTTCTGGCTTTTCAAGGTGCTAGGGATGAGGCTCTTTGTTAACTTTTAAGTTTTTTGTTTGAGAGCACAGAAGTGCAGGGAAGCTTCCTAATTTATTCAAACTCATGTTTTATTTGTATTCCCCCCCCCTTTTAATAGCAGCACACAGAATATTTTAGAACAAGGCATGGGACTAGATCATCTTGTCTCTTTGTCTCTGAGTTTTGAATGAAAACAGGTAGGTTTTAGCATGAAGACAGAAAAACATCTCTCCCCTCTCTTGATTTGACCAGTGATTATCTGAAAACATTTCTTCTGAAATTGTAGGTGAGCCATTATATATTCCTGCAATTTTTTGAATGTTGTGTGTGATTTAGTCATTTCTGTTATGACTTAATATTTGAATTGTGTCACCACTCTCCCAATTCTCCATAATTACAATTCATTTTGTCAGAATTTCCTTAATGACCATGTGCCTCAGCATAAGGAGAGCACTTGGTCTGCTCAGCAAACCTTCTGTCAGAGCAGGGACGCAGAAGAGTGTAGCTGTTAACTACTGATTTGGTGGGAGAGGGGTGCACCATATGATGCAGGATGCCTCTTGCCAACTAAAAGTCAGTAAAGAATTTTTGTTCAACAGAATTCTGTTTAATGAGAAAGAGTTTTGATAAGCAGTCTTGTCTTGCATGGATTAAACTATTGATTTACCAATATTGCTTCTGTCTTGACCCAGGGGGACACAGTGGATGCCACTTAGAATATTACAAACCCTGTGCCATATGCATGTTGTCTAGCCCATGCTTCAACCCTATCACCTTTCAGCAGATTGCTTTAGACAGGCGATCTCATGGGCAAGGAATCTGCAATGCATATAAGCTCACTTGCTGATTTAATACAAGAGAGTCCTAGACATTGACCTTGTCTTGAATTATTCTAACTTGGCAGGGCTGTAACACTGCAAAGACCTGCAAATCCCTTTTTAACAAGGCTACCTGAACCAAATGGCCCTGGTCCAAATGCATGAAAATTTAAAAATGTCCAAGAGATCAATGACTTACAGTTTTCAAGAGCAGGAAGACGGATGCAGCTCTTCACTTGGGTCTATTTATTTATCCAGTCAAGGCTCTGTCTCCAAGTCAGGTAGCTGCCCTGTTATCACTTTATAAATTGCTGTGCATATTGTTTAAGTAATGAACTGGGAGAAGGTATTCTAGCTGAAGATGTTACAGGTACCAAATGCCCCACTAAAATCCCCAGATGTTCAATTATTTGAAGGAAATTACTTCTTCTCTAAGCAGGTTGTATTTTAATTTTTCCAAAAACAGCAGTAGATATTATAATGTCTGTTGTACCCCTGGTCCTTGAAGTGCCCCCAGGCATTGTGGGTCCACTGAAGTAGTTCTCAAGGCAAGAGGGAGGCCAAGAATGGGATGCAGGTGCTTTGATTCTGTTTAGAAATCCTTTCTTTCATTAGAAAGGCCAAAGCCCTATCATTTTCCAGGGTGAGGGAGAAATTGGCAACATCTATTAACTTGGCAGTAAGGAGTCTAATTTGGCAAGATGAGTAGTGTGGCCAGTGTAGAAATGATCCTACATGCTCGTGATGTACCCTGTCTAAAATGGCAGCTGAATGCACTCTGGTACTCTAGTGGTAGTTCACTGAGCAAAAATGTGTGGAGAGTTTGCTTCTAACACACCAGCATTATGGTGTGTATCATAGAACACTCATCAAAACCATGGAAAAGAGAATGTGCAAATGTGTATGCACGCATTCCCCATCCAGAGGAGGAGCATCTAGATTTGTAGTTTTCTTCCAGTTTCTGTCTGATCAAGGTCAAACGTTCTTATGAAGAAGCTTAAGAATAATAAAGGGTGGAAACACAGGGCTGTGGACAGACGGAAGTAAAACCGTTTGGGTAGAGAATCCGATTGCTTGCGGCAAGTGTTCTGCTGTGTGTGTTTCTCACTGTGACAAGAACAAGTTGAAATCTGTAGTTTCTTTGTCCACAGTTATGCTGTTTTCTATACTAATTCTGGTTCAACCATAAGAAATGTATAGACTAGCGATAACGCTTCAGTTCTGTGTCCACAGTCTGGCTACCTGGATGGTCCAAGGAGTTCTAGCTCTCAGTTTTTAATGTGCCAAAGTTATTATAAAGACAGATAAAGAGTTTTTCTTCGAGAAGGTGTTTGGAGAGGTATTGACGGTTGAGTGCATATAAAAAAAGAAATAGACTTTCATTTGAGGTTGGCAGGCATCCTGCCCAAAGTGAAATCAAGGTATAACTGGTTCATTGACTAAGTTGGATTCTGCAGAGTGAGCACAAAGCAAGGCAGTGTGATTTTTTTCATTCAAAGCTCCTCTTCAGTTCGTTGAGTCATTTGTGGATTAGTTCCTTTTCTGCCCTTGGATGAACCTCCAGGCAGGTCATACCTCTCAGATAAGAAACAAATGGTCCCTTGTTTGGGAATTAAGACATCACTCTGATCCAATAATCACACAACTCCAACTCAGTCCAGAACATTAAACAGGATTCAAATGTCTATCCAGATATATCTTCTGCACTATCTGGGGTCTGATCCAGGTCCCAGAGTCCATAGAAACGTCACAGGGGTTACTGAGTTCGTTCTTATGATTTTTGAGTCCTGTGGCTTTAGACAAGATAAGGTGAACACAGGGACAGGGAAGAGTTACCTGCTTGGGTCTGCTGTGATCTGCCATTGAGGTCACATAGACACGGCTGATGGCTTATCTCTTGGGAGATTGGGGATTCCCAATATGACTACAACTAAGGACAGATTGCCACTAAGACAGCAGATCCCTGGGCTCTTTTGACTGGGCACAATCTCAGCCCCATGATTCTTGCAATTCTGTGCTCTGGAAGCAAGCAAATAAGACTGACTAAAACATAGGAGAAGATAGTATAGGGTTTAGAACTGGACTTTCAGTTGGACAAGAGAGAAGCTGAGGGTGTCCTGGGCTTTGTTAGTTTCCAAGCTTAAAAGAGGTCCCAGCTGAAACAGAAAAACAGTTTAGAGCTGGACAAAGTTGCCTGGACAGAGTTTTACTGACAAAAGTAACAGCAAAGTAGTTTCTTGATATCCTTGAAAACTAACCTGAGCTATTTTTCACTTTATACTGCATTCTCTTTTAACTGTAAATCCTGAGTTTTATAATGAGAATGATTCTTAAAATATGCCTGGATATGTGAGCTTCTTTTTCCCCTGTATTACTAATTAGACATTACTATCAAGAATACTCTAGTGAGTTCTGAGTAGTTGCTCCATTTTTTTTTAAATACATCTTTCCCTATGTTGAGATTACTTCTCAGGACATTCCCAGAGGTTGCTGAGAAGGGTCATAAGGAATATCAGGAAAATATATTTGAAATAAACAAATTGGAGAAAGACTGAGGTCTTGCAGAGGCCTGGTGCTCTAGATCCTTTATTCTCATGCCACTGGCCACGACTTGACTGTGGAAAGAAGCGTTCTGGAGCAGACCTGCCATTCTGACGCTTGAGAAATGAAGACAGGAGCATCGAGAGTCCAAGGTTCTCAGAGGCTGAGTGAGTTTGAGGTTAGGCTGGGCTACATGGGGCTCTGTCCCAGGCTGGGAAAGTGGCTTCAATGAGAGCACAGAGTCCTGAATATATGAGGAAGGGAACATGGCTAATCACAATGCTAAGGATAATGAGTCACATTAGCTAATGAAAGTGGCACCAGTTGAATCTCATTCAAATAACGTGAATACAAATAAAATCAGGCCCAGGCTTGCTCACTGCACTATTGCACCCAATGCCACAGCCTGTCAAGGAGTTGGGCAGCAGCCAGTAAAATACCTGGAGTGCTTCATGGGCTAATACCCATAGTTCTCTAGTCACAGCCTGTACAGTTGTGAGCCGTTCTTTCTTATGCTTAGGATCAAGAAGTGAAGTATAGACTATTTCAGAAGGAAAAGTCTTTTCTATGGCTTCCACTGGGGTAAAAAGTCACCAGCACTGGCTCTTCCCCTCACCCCACCCCACAACATTGGTGTCTGGAGATTTTGTCTACAGCCTCATGTCAGGAGGCTAAGGAGGTACTCCGTAGCATCATCATTCCTTTCCCATAAGTGTCCGTTCTACCAGCAACATTTGGATTCCATATTTCCAGAGAGTCTATGAATCCCTCTAGTTAAATTCCTTACCGTCAGATTCCTCAGACTCAATCTACTGACACTTGACTGTGTGGTGCCTTGAAAGAAAATGGGGCCCTCAGAGGGAGTGGCATTATTAGGAGGTGTGGTCTTGTTGGAGGAATTGTGTCACTATGGGGACAGGTTTTGAGGTCTCTTGCTTAAGCTTTGCTCAGTGTGATCCTCAAACTACTTCCTATTTCCTACAAGATGCAGGACCCTCAGCTACCTCTCCAAAATCACATCTGCCTGCATGCTGCCATGATTCCCACCATGATGATAATGGACTAAATCTCTTAAACTGTAAGCCAGACACCTCAATTAAAGTTTTCTTTTATAACTCTAACAAAGACAGGCTGGATAATTCTTTGTCGTGAAATTTTCCAGGGCAGTGAAGGGTGATTTTGTAGATAGGAGAAGCAGCTTTTCTCCAGCTGTGGTAACCCAAAATATCTGTAGGTGTTACCGAATATTCTTGGGCAAAGGAAGCAAAGTTAATCTCTACCTGATCGGTGATTGCTGTCTTTGACTGTATGTTCTCTCTCTTTCTCAAAGTGTCATGGGTGTGCTGTGTGAGAAGCATGGATGAAAATGTTTAGAATTTGTTAAATAACAAACCCACAAGGTACAGTGATGGCTTTGGCAGCAACTTTCTGGGTAGCCCACTTTGCTTGGGGTTAACCTCAAGGAGAGACAGCAAGGAGAACTGTAGAGGAGGCTGTGGTGGCAAGATAGGAACCATGCAGGGGTCTTTGGAAGAGGCACTGTTGCTGTTACTGCTGCCATCAGACTACAGGGTAGAGCGGAGCTAAAGGACTGATCTAGCTGTAGAATTGAAAGGGCAGGGCTGTGTACATATGGATGAACAGGAGCGCGGGTGGATAGGAAGTCCACACAAGTGAACAGGTGGACAGGCAGGTGGCAGTTCAAACAGGAAACATTCAACAGTACTGACAAAGCCAAGCTGAGTCCCCTGCACAGCTGGAAATGCCTTACCTGTCGATTTCTTGAAGTACAACTAGATGACCGGATGATGGGTTGATGTGGGTCATCACTATGGGCCATTGCAGTATCTCTGATAGTTAGAAGCAATCTTCCCCCAACCTCTGTGTGTGTGTGTGTGGTCTATATTATGTACATGTGTATTGTGTATGTTTATGGTATATATGTATGGTGTGTGTGTGTGTATAGATGTGTCTCTCTTCCCACAATTCTCATTCTTTCTCTTGCAGCATTGGTGACTGCCCCCAAGGCCATGGACTTGCAAGGCAGGTGTACTACCAATGAACAATATCTTTATCTCAAGTTGTTTTTCTTCAATCAAGAAAATTCAACTTCTATATCAAAAACATATTTGTGCATTAATTACCTTAATTTTGTCTGAAACTCTTTTGAAGGTATCTAGTAATCTCTTATTAACTCAAATATCTATTCTTGAGGCTCCATCTTGTTGTTCTCTTGCAAACATTCTTAGAAAGGATTTGAGAGGATCCTTGGAATTGCTCGGTCTCCCATAAGGCTATTAGGGCTGAGAGAATGACTCTCATAGTGTGAGTAAATGTATTTCATAGACAATAATTGCACACATCTGAGTCATCTATTGGTGGCACAATGGATTTCCTCCTGACAAGGCAGGCCTCAAAGAAATGACACTGGTTTGGATAGCTTACTCAGGAAGCTGTCACATGAGGCACAAGAGCGAGAATGAAGAAAATGAAGACAGGACATGGTGAAAAGCTGAAAACTCTGTGATAGCAAAGAGCTCCCTTAGCAGACAACCGGACCTCAGTCCCACTGGAGAAAAACCTTCAGCTAAAGCCACCTTTGCCTCTGGATCTGTGGTTCAATTACAGGAAATTAACTTCCTGTGCCAAAGGCATAGTCTCAGGTTATTAGCTTCCTGTCATCTGGAGCATTTCGGAAACTGTTTTCCTTCCTAATAATAATTAACACGGACGATTGACTTGAACAGGTTTTCACTTGTGCACTTTTTAGGGCAGCTCTTGTCTAAGGCTGCTGTACAGGAAAACGGGAAGCTGGAAATCTCCCCTCTGACTTGGCCCATGCTGATTGGTGATTGTCACTGAGAGTAAATGAGGGTGATTTTTTTTTGTGTATTGGACAAAATACCACAGTGCTAAAGGATGTTTCCATGCAGGTGAACAAGGAGTCACAAACCCCTGAGTTGATGAGTGTTTCTATTTTTTCTTGCTTTCATAATTAAGATTTTTAAATTTTAATTTGTAATTCTTAAGTACGTGTGTGAATGTGCATACTAATGTAAAGGTCCAAGAACAACTTTGGATGTTACCAGCAGGAGCCATCCACCGCTTCCTTTGAGGCAGTGTCTCACGTTAGCCAGGAGCTCACCAATTAGGCTGGGCTGGCTAGTTCAGCCAATGGTCATCTAGGCTGGTTCTATTTCTATGGTAAACAGAGGCAAGATGAACATGGATATGTGGGTATGTCCTTGCCCAGGAATGGTAAAGCCAAGCAATATGGAAGTCCTGTTCTTAGCTTTATGAGAACTCTATCCATACTGATTTCCAAAGAAGCTGTACCAGTATGTGTTCCTACCAAGAGTGGCTAAGGGTTCCACTTTGCCCACAGTCTCACCAGCAACTGTTCCCATTTTATTTTGTCCTTTAGTTTCTATGAATAATATTATTATCAATCTGCTATTAATAGAAATGAAAACACATCCTGTCCCTAACAAGCATTTTGGAAAACATCAATAGACAGCAAAGAAAAGGCTGATGCCAGGAGACAGTGGTGAAGGAAACTTCCTCAGAGAGAGGCGAGGAGGACTTGGAATAAAATAACTAAAGACACAAAACTAAAGACTAAATAAATGTTAAATGAAAAAAATCTCACATGGGAAAATAAAATCACTAAACAAAACAAAAACAACAGAGAGAGAGAGAGAGAGAGAGAGAGAGAGAGAGAGAGAGAGAGAGATGGGGGAAGGAGAGAGAGAGGGAGAGAGGGAGATTAGGGAATCAGATGTGGTCTTGTGAAGACTACAGGATGCTTTGCCCATAGATTCAGAAATTCTAGGAGACTGGTTCTTTGGTATGTCATCCCTGCCGTGGTATCTAGTTGTTGAGGTGGAGTCTGAAAGCCTCCTCAAACTTTCCAGAGTTGTGGAGGTGGGAAGGATATGAGCTAAAGTGGTGTGGGCTTGGAGACGGAGTACCAGGCTCCCACCTGGCCCTGCATCCTGGTTCTAGTAAAGGCAGCTGTTCTCTGATTGGAGAGGATAGGGAGGGTCCTGATTCTCCATCCTTCCCTCAGGCAGTGGCAGTGGAAGATTGGTGGTACACCTAGATATTTTGTTTTCTGGGAGGCTTTTGTGAATGTTTGTCTGATTTCCCTTTCTCTGTAATTTGTTGTTTTCTTCTAGCAATTTCAGAGTCTCTGGTTTTATGTTGAGGTCTATGATCCATTTGGAGTTGATTTTTTTTTTTGGTAGAGGATGAAAGAGAAGGATCTAGCTTTACCTTTGACAGGTGGGTATCCAGCTTTTTTTTTTTGTTAAAGAGGCTGTGACATGTATTTCTGCAGTGTGTATAGCCCATGTCCCAGTAGAGCAGTCTCCTTACCATAAAAGTTGCTCCATTCATTTCTTTTTCGAAGCTTCCCTTCTTCTCCAAGCCTTGACAACCACCAATCTTTGTCTGACACTGTACATTAGTCATTTCCAGCTATAATGTTGATGGAGCCAGATTATCTTTATCATTGTGAGTTCAACTGTCTGACTTAGCAAAATAGATTTCCCCTGTGATGCCCTGTGAAGCTACTGAGTCTACTCTGGGCCTTTTTCTTTCAAATCAGTGATCAGCATTCTGTTGTGTGCATGTAACAGTTCACTATGCATTCAGTAGGTGAAGAACATCCAAGTTGCTCAACGAAATAAATAAAATAAAAAACTGCAAATATTTCCCATACAAGTTTTTGAATGAATATTGAGTTTCATTTCAATTAACTATGTGTTAGGAACACAGCTTATGTGTGTTAAAATCTATATAACAAACTATTGAATAGTTCTAAATCTCACAAGTAATAAAAGACAATATTTGCACTCTTGCAAACCGCCTAGTGTTTGACATTGCTGCATTCTGTTTGGATTTTAGCCATTCCCATACGTGTTGATGGGGATATGACTATGGTCTCATATTTTATTTCTTTATGAAAAGTAATGCTGAGTCCATTTTAATGAAATTATTATTGTATTATTTTTACATCATGACAACAGTTTGCACTCCCTCCTCTCCTCCCAGTCTTCTACCTTCCCTCTGCTCCTCCCCATTCACTCTTTCTCTATTTCTATTAGAGGAATAGACCTGCCTATTCAGAAAAGGGCAGGTCTCCCATGGGTAGCAACCAAACACGGCACATCAAGTTGCAGTAAGACTAGGCACCTCCCCTCATATTAAGGCTGGACAAGGAAGCCTGGTAGGATGAAAAGTTTCCAAAAGCAGGAAACAGAGTCAGAGACAACTCCTTCTCCCACTGTTAGGAGTCTTACAAGAAGACCAAGCTACACAATTGTATGCAGAGGGTCTAGGTCAGTCCCATGCAGGCTCTCTGGTTGTTGGTTTAGTCTCTGCAAACTCTTATGAGTGCAGGTTAGTTGATTATGTGGGTTTTCTTGTGGTGTCCTTGACTCCTCTGGCTCCCACAATCCTTTCTTCCCCCTTTCCACAGGATTCCCCAAGCTATACATAATGTTTGGCTGTGTATCTCTGCCTCTGTTTCCATCAGTTGCTGGGTGAAGCTTCTGTGATGACAATTGGACTAGTCACCAATCTACGAATAAAGCAGGATATCACTAGGCCTCATTGCTTAGAATATTTTTTAACCAGTCGTGTTCAGTTCTCTCCTAGGTCTCTGGGCTA